>JAQPPZ010004603.1:0-182111 GCA_028583015.1 Wollemia nobilis | reverse complement strand
TCATCTTCGAAATGAAGATCTGTCTTCGAAATGAAGATCTGTCTTCGGAATGAAGATTTACCTTTGTAATACAGCCTGATCTTCGGAATGAGGATTGATCTTCGGAATGAGGATTAATCTTCGGAATGAAGATTTAAATTTGCAAAGAGGATTTGTCTTTGGAATGAAGACCTGTCTTCGGAATGAAGTTATAATATTCGGAATGAGGATTTGTCTTCGAAACTCGTCTTCAGAATGAAGTCATAATCTTCAGAATGAAGTTTTGTTTGCACAATAAGTTATAATCTTTGAAAAGAGCATTTCCACGTGGCATCCAAGAAGACAAGGTACGACAAAATCAAACTCTTTTAGTTGCATACGATAAAGGAACACGTGTCAGTCAGCACATGGTTTGTTTTTGCACCCATTGGAAAGTACCAGAATTATGGAGGACGTGACCAACCATATGCCACCAATTTTTAATGCCAATAAACATGCACGTGAGAATCTATGGACTAAATAGAAAAATTAAAACCAAATGAGGTGGATCTGATGGCAAGGACGTCCAAGCAATCATTGACAGACAGGTGTTCGGTGCAATAGTAGAAATGTGTGCCACCTTTCTTTTTGAAGATGTGTTTGCGAAGTATAGTGCTCAGGTTATGGTTCATTCCGAAGAAGAAGACGAGAAACAGGGCAACGAAGGTTTCAAACTAAAAATCTGCAAATCTGCAACATAAAAAAACTAGAGATCCAACAAAGAAATAGCAGCAGCAGTGAACAGAAAAGATGGGGTGAAAGATCAGAACAAAACCTGCAGATACCACCTACCTCCGAGAAAATTTGACAGTCGTGCAGATTTTTGAAGATGGAAGGTTTATGCCATTTTTGGATAAGTTTAATGGGTCTTCTGAATATTTGGCTGGCATGTTCGCCCATACATTCAGAAACAACCGAGCACATGTAAACGACATGACTATTGAGGTAACCCCTAAAATTTTAAGTCAGATTCATCGAGCTGCCATTAGAAGGGATTTCAATTTCTAGATCTGGTAAAAATACATTGACAAATGTAGTTAATCAGTTTGTAGAAGAAAATGATAGAGAGCCAGAGTATTTAACCCATAACAACACATGCAAAAGGTTAAAAAGGGCCAACCTGTAGGAACCCTAGGATGAAGTAGCCACCTGGGTAATTTAATTCCTAACCTGTGAAGGGCGATATGTGCTGTTATCAGGGCATCATCTACGAATTTTGAACCATCTCAGACATGGTGAACAACAACCGAAAGTTAGGGTAAATCTTCCCCTGTATCTGTATCAAGAATTAAAAAATATGGCAAAGAGATATCAGGAGGGTAAAGGAAGCCTTCGCCATCATGGCCTCATCAAACTAGTTTGCCAACACCATTTTAGAGGAAACCCTAGGAGTTTTGATAGGTTTTACTCTACCCTAAACGATGTCATTTTTAGGGATGAAGATGAGGAAGAAGAAGATCCAAATACTGCTAATGTTGCTACAGAAGAAGAAATAGCTACTGCAAAAAATGTTGCAGAAGATGTTGCAGAAGAAACTACAGAAGGTGCCCCTGAAGCTGTTACAGAACCACACCCAACAACAACAGAAGAAAGCCTTGCTCTTGAACCCTCAACTTCATGAACCAAGAAACAAAAGAGAAGAGGATCTGGAACTGACAACAGAGTAGAAAAACAAAATAAGGTTCATTTTTCTAGAGTGACCACTAATTTGATAGAACAGAGAAGTGAAGCACTTAACCAAACAGAGGCAGAAACAACAAGGGAAATAGAGGCATCTGAAACTGACCCCATAACCCCTGCTGTCACCAAAAAATAGAGCAAAAAGAAGAATTTTGCATCTAGAACTAGGAGGTCTACAAGAATCCATTTGAAAGAAATAGCAAAACAGGTTATGGAGGAAGAAGATAGACCAAGCAGCCCAGATGTCACAGAGATACAACCAGCATCTGAAAACTTTTTAGAATTCCTTGAACAGATAGCTGAGACAGAAACTGAGCAGGATAATTTGGAGGAAGCTACAGTTCAATAGGCTATAGATATGGTAGATACCCTTATAAATAGTTTTATAGAGCCTCCTAAATAAGAACAAATTGTTGCAGAAGAGGAGATATTGGTTGAGCAACCAACTATAGTTGATTTGTCTGCATCAGCTGAAGCAGAAATAGAAGTGGAAGACATCACAGAGCAGCTAAAAGTAGCAAGAAGTGTTGTTAGAACACAAACCAAGTGGATTGAGGAGAAAGAAAGTAACATTGAAATACAGAAAATAAAAATTGTAGAGCTTCAGCAGGAAGTGGCAGAATTGAGAAAAATGTTGTCACAAACTGAAAAATAGCCAGCTGTATCCATTTATGAAGACAATTTGGCTCAATTGCTTCTGGTTCTATCAAGGGCAGATGACTCTATTGAGACAAACATGGGTGTTCATTCTGAAGTAGCACTCCATTCTGAAGCAGCACCATCTCATTCTAAAGCATTGACTTCTTGTTCTGAAGATGCTTCAAAAATGGTAAAGAGCATAGCAGAGGATGTTGAAGATGAGCCACTAACACAGGAACAGTTCCAACAACAAGAAAATGTTCAAGTAAGTACTCCTATTGAGGTCCCTACATTTCAAACTGTTACACTTTCAATAGAAACAATAGATAAGGGGGTACAAGCATAATTACTATATGATGACAACCCCATAGACATAGCAAATAAGGGGGTACAGGTAGAATTATTAATAGATGATCAACCAGTAGAAGTGGCAGAAAAAGGAGTTCAAGTTGATCTACTACCTAGGATTTCACTTGTAGTAAGACCACCTAATACTGTGTCTCTAGAGTAGTACAATGCAGACATAGCTAGCTGGATGATTAGATATGAGCAGCTTGCCACTAAAACTGAAAAGTTCAAATTGGAAGCAAAACAGCTAGAAGCCAAGGAAACAAAAATTTAGGCATTGAAAGAAAAGGTGTCTGACTTATGCCAAATTGCTAAATTTTTAGTCTAATTTAGACGACCAGCCAGATTTTATAGCCTTATTTTGAAGGAAAAATACCTCAGATGGCATGTCATGAGGATTAGTTCAAACCTCCCATATAAATTGGACACAACTGCAGATTTCATGGAAGCATACTTTGACAGTCCTTTTGAGCAGAAAAATCTCATGTGTGAACTATTTTTACACAGTTTCTTCATTCCATAGGAAGTTGAGTTTCATCCTCAAATCTACATTGGAGATGTTATGAGAGCGTTTATGTCTACTTTGCAAAATCAGCTTTACTGGGATTAAGAGAAAAAGCAGAACAAAGAAATTGAAACAAGGGCTGAGTTGTTAGTTAGAGCAATCTAGCCAAACCACCTAGTTATCACTAGACAACACTTCTCAATGATGAACAGGGATGATATAAAGAGGATGTACTTGAACAACTTAAGGGACTGTGTGGCCAGATTCAATAATTTTTGTGATCATAATTTTTTTCCAGCATTGTCAGCGTGTAGAGACAGATGGGCTGAACTTTCCATGTCTTTGAGAAAAATAGAACCCATCTCCCCCATCAACTTAGAATGGTCTAGAAGAAGAGCAGAAGGTGTAATCCAGCTGATTCAAATCATGCAACATAACTGGATAGGTCTCAGGTTTAGGCCTCCAACCATCATTACTCCAGTTCCATTTTACTTTGAGGAAGATGCCCAACCTGATGAACAATTTGAAGACTGGATTAGAAACATTCAGGAAAACAGGGGTATTATATAGGCAAGAAATTATTCTACAGGTCATGGAATCTAAACATGGACATATGTGATTCCATAGCCCAATGTGAATGCATGAGGGCATGCATTAATATAAGTTGGGAGGAAAATGATGAGGCCTGAAAATGCCTCAATCATAACATGTTTTGAACACTAAAAATGCCTATAAACTCTTATGTTTTATCTGATATGTTAGTTAAGTTGATTCAATATGCTGTAAATTAACCATTTTGCATGATCAATATATTTGGAATATTATATGCTGATTTTACAGCTTTTTGCATAGTTTTATGTTATTTTTGCTATGATTTGCTAAAATGGGATATGCTTAGAATAATAGCAGCATTTCACTAATCATGTTTTGATTTGTCTCAAGCAATTATTTAACCTAAATCTGGCAACATTGCAAGCAAACTGTTGCTGTGCAGCAAAAACTGGTCTTTCCCATGTAAATTCCAGCCAGCTGTCCATAAATAGCAAGGCATGGAATTCACGTGGAAAGAGATGAAGACCATGGGAATTTGATCTTAGGAGATAACCCACCTGAGAGATGTAGAAGAAGTCATTGGAAAAGCACACATTTGTTCATTTCGAAGTATCTTCGGAATGAACAGATATCTTCGGAATGAGAGAACACAGTGTCTTCAGAATGAGAGGATCTTTAGAATGAAGAATGCATTATCTTCGGAATGAGCAGATATTCAAAATGAAGGATTGTAGTATCTTCAAAATGAGAATTGCAATATCTTCGAAATGAGCGATCTTATCTTCGAAATGAGAATTGCAATATCTTCGAAATGAGCGATCTTATCTTCGAAATGAAAATAGAATGTGCTTTTTAACTTGTTGACCGATTTTTGAAGCTGAAAAAAGGGAAATAAAGGTTGGAAAAGGTAAAGGAAAAGATATTCCATCTGTCTTTGCCGTCATTGTCGACCAAAGCCATCATTAAGGGAAAGATCAAGTTTTAATCTTCTTCTAGGATAAAACCAGAATTTGTTGTAGCATTGTAGGATTAGATCTTTTGAGATATTCTTTGTTTGTAATCAGACCTTAGGACATCTATAAATATTGCTCTCGTTCAGGTTGAGCTAGGTAGTAGTAGCAGCAGGAAGTAGAAAGTAAGGAAGCTAGGAAGAAGCAAAAAATAGGTAGAATTTGACTGTTACAGTCCTGTAACAGGTTTTTAGCAGAATTATTGTAATCATGTTCTTTAATCAATAAAGTGCACCAGTTCTATTTCATATTGCTTGTAAATGAGTGTGATTAAGATCTAGAGAGAGAGAGAGACTTATACCTTCTTCTGGACAAGGAGGCTGGCCACTTCTAGACCTAGGAGGAGGACTAACAAGTAGGTTTTTATTCTAATTTTGCTACAACAAAACGAGTAATAGAACTTGTTATTTCAATTGCTTGTAAATAGCTGACAATATATGTAGTTTTAGTTTATTTATGCTTAGATTAATTTTGTGCTTAATGTTTTAGCTGTAATCTTTACCTTCAGCAAAGCTTCCACTTTATTTCAGATTGTTATTCCCAGAATTTACTATTTTCAACAATTTCCTGTATTTTATGTTTTGTTGTCAAATCCTGCACAGAAGATTGACAACCTTCTGTTATAGAGCCTTGACATTTTTCATTTTCATGTTAGAATTAGACTTTCATTGCTGCAAAAGTAATTAGATTTCCTTTCTGCAATTAGGATCAAAATTTCAGTTCTACAACTGTTATTTCTGCAACATAATTAGGTCTTATTCTGTAATTGTAATTAGAACTTCATTTTTGTAGTTAATGATTAGTTTCCAATTATGCAACTTAGATTAAGCTTTAATTCATGCAATTTAGAGATAGGAATGTCCCAAAACCCCCCACACAATCGGTTCCACCAATAAGACCTGTTGCTCTAGATTGACCTAAGTTATAACTATTTCACTTCTTCTTCTATAGATAGCCTTGTACATTGCCCTGGATTGACAAATTCATTGAGAATTAATGATGGTATAATGACTACGCATCAAAGGGTCTTAGTTATAGAATTGTCATTACACCAAAACCTTGAGGTGTTATTGTCTAATACAATCTCTATATTTGAACACCTCACAGAGTGGTTAGTCCTAGGGTCGAGGGTAGTGATTAGTCCACTAAGTCAAATATCTAAGGTGTGGTGGTTAGGCTAACACCCCCTCTTCGACATGACTCAAGGGATTTGATCCTAGGATGAGACTTTGATACCACTCTAGAGTTTTCATTATACCAAAACCTTAAGGTGTTACTATCTGATACAATATCTATATTTGAACACCTCATAGGGTAGTTAGTCCTAGGGCCCAAGGTGTCGATTAGTCTATTAAGTCAAATTCCTAAGGTGCGACGGTTAGTCCAACACCCCCTCTTCAACTTGACTCAAGGGATTTGATTCTAAGATGAGGTTCTAATACCATCGTAGAGTTTTTGTTACACCAAAACCTTAAGGTGTTAATGTTTGATATAATCTCTGTATTTGAACACCTCACAAGGTGGTTAGTCCTAGGGCCCAAGGTGGCAATTAGTCCACTAATTCCAATCTTCGAGGTGTGGCGATTAGTCCAAAATTAGTCTCATCGTACTAGGGTTTGAACTTAGATTTCCTAAATGAAAACTCAAAAATATACAACTATGGTATCCCTCACTGACTAAGAACTTAGGTTTCCTAAATAAAAATCTTAAATTATACGACGATGGTATCCCTCACAGGACAAATTTTGCATTAAAAATGTAAGTTTTTACGACAAGTCCCAATAACCTATAGGGTTTGAACCTGGGTCTCCAAAATAAAAACCCAAATACATACCACTATAGTATCCCTCATAGGACTAAAATTTTGAATTAAAAATGTGGGTTTTTACAAGAGTCCCTTCTAAGTAAAAATCCAAAGACATACTACTATGGTAACCTCATGATCCCTCGTGGAATAAAATTTTGAGTTTAAAAGGTGGGTTTTTACAAGGGGTCCTAGTCCCCTTGTACCAAGATTTTAACTTGGGTCTTATAAATGAAAACCCAAAGATATATTATGGTATCCTTTCCAGAACTAAAATTTTGAGTTCAAAACATGTATAAAAACCCAAAAATATACCACTATGATATCCTGGGGTTTGAACTTGAGCCTCCTAATTGAAAACCTAAAGACATACCACTACGGTTTTCCTAACAAAATAAAATTTTGAGTTAACAATGCATATTTTTATGATGAGTCTCGATTCCTTTGTAGCAAGGTCTAAACTTGGGTCTCTTAAATGGTAATCCAAAGATATACCACTATGGTATCTTCACGAGACAAAACATTTCCATTTCAAATAAGATTATTAATTATTGTTCATAAATTATATTTTATTGTATTTATAATTAACATTTTTTATTATCAAATGATATTAGTTTAATTGGTTAATTTCTTTTATTTTCAAAGAGAAGACTTGTGTTTAAATCTTACTAAAACACAAAATATTCCAACTTTTATATCCCAAGAGTTCAATAACATCCCCTAAAAGTTTTCACCAATGATGAAATTAGAGATGCAATGTTTTCTATGCAACCCGATAAAGCTCTTGGACCTGACGACTGTCCTCTTAGGTTCTTCCAACACTTCTAAGATATAGTGGGCCAAGATATTTTTGCAACTATTCTAGATTTTCAATGAAACAAATCGTTACCTAGGGATGTTAACTCAATTTTTTTGGCACTCGTTCCCAAATCCCATAACAACAAATCCATGTCTAATTTTAGACCAATAAGTCTTTGCAATATCTGTTATAAGCTCATGTCAAAGGTCATTTCTAATAGGCTAAAATAATCCCTCCCAACCATTATAGATCACTATCAAGGAGGCTCTATATGAGGGAGCTATATCATTGATGGTATAATAACAATCCATGAACTCATCCACTCAGTTGCCAAGAGCAAGAAACCTGATCTTTTTTTGAAACTTGATATGAACAAAGCTTTTGATCAGGTATCCTAGAAATTTCTCTTTACAGTCCTTTCCAAATTTGAATTCCATGATGAGTGGATTGCCCTAATTAAAGAATGTTTAACTTTTGTCTGGTTTTCTATCCTTGTTAATGGTTCTATTGCATGTTTTTTCAAGAGCTACAAAGGTTTAAGGTAAGGGTACCCACTCTCTCCCTTCCTCTTCATCATTATGGTCGAAGACCTTGGGAGATCCCTCAAACAAGCGAGCTCTCTTGGTCTCCTCTTTGGAATTAAGCTATCTTCAAGGTCTAGGGTTGTTACACACCATCAATTTGTAGATGATACAATTTTGGCCATCATTTCTCCTCTTCCTAAAGCAAAAATAATAAAAACCATCTTAAAATTTATGAAGTTGTTGGCTAGAAGGTCAATTTTGATAAGAGCAAAATATTTTTCCTAAACATCCTTATTCGTAGGTAACAAAACATAACAAGAATATTGGGATGCAATATTTTAAGTCTTCCTTCTATATATCTTGGCATGCCCTTGTTTCACGATAATATGATAGACGTGATATAGAAAAATGTTATTGATATAATTATCAAGACATTAGCTAGCTAGAAAAAAGACCTGTTGAGTCAAGATGCCAAGGAAAATCTTGTCCAAGCAAGCCTCCAGAGCAATCAGTCTTCTTCATGTCCATCTTCAAAGTCCCAACCTCAATATGTTAGAAGATTGAGCAAATACAAAGAAAATTCCTTTGGTCCGAGACTGAAAATTATAACAGACTACCGCTGGTAGCTTGGGATAAAGTCTGCTCTAAGAAAGATAAAGGTGGACTAGCCTTTTGGACCCCAAATAAGACTCCCTTGACTTTGACCTAGGAGTAATCATTTCTCACATAGTTTATGCTCTCTCTCGTCAATTTGAAGCTCTTAGTATATTGTATGCCATTTCATTGCCAATCCCCCAATGGATCGATTCTTTACGCCATGAGGTACTTCAAGATTTGGAATTACAAACTTTGGTTGATTCCCTATCCATTGAGCCTATTTCATGTCCAAGATACACTTGGGATGGCCAGGATTTGCATTACCACCAATGCCTTGTTGTTCCCCACAAGTCCTCACTATGGGAACTTCTCATGATAGAACTGCATGCTACTCCATATGTTGGCCATTCAGGATTTCTCAAAACATATTTTATCCCAAGGTGTGTTCTTCTATGATAGGGAAGTCCTTCGTATGCTCACTTTTTGGGATTGTGAATGCAAGTTTAGTTGAACAAGAAGATATGTGTTTTTGTAGGTTGAAGTATTTAAGAGAACCAGGGTATGCTAGGTAAAGGAGTATGTAACACTCATAGGCCCTCTGTTATACTATAGTGACAAACAATAGTACTCAAAAAAATATTTCAGGCCACTACCCAAGGAGGATTCCACACATACCCTTGAGCACACTATCTGCCTCTCTGACAGTATGGGAGGGTAATCTTTTGGGATGTTGTGTCCCGTGGACTATGGATGATACAAGGCCAAAAATATTCCTACTAGATAAAATTTTGTTAACCATAGAATGGTCTCTCGATACACCCGAAGATGCATGGGAGCTTGATTTCGTGCACGAGTGTTGTCTAAGGATTGGGTATTGGAGCCTGATCGCCCTTCACTTTACTAGACGCTTTATGGGCTATCTAACTTAGCCAATAATGACAAATCCTTCACGATATTTTAAAACCCTCGGTACAAGGTTTCTAACCTACACAACTACTGAAATAGAAACTATATTTTTTGTGTTTTCTAGATTTGCTAGTAAAAAAACGAACTATATTTTTTTTGGATTTTTTAATAAAGAAAAAATAGAAATGAAAAACACATGGCAATTTATACCTAATGGGCATAATGGATGGCAAAAATTGTCTCAGTTGCAACAGAATGCGGCCCTGGAAAGTGCCCTGATACCACTTGTTAGGAACCTACTATTGAAATAAAGCTCACACACATAAAATACTGAAAGATAATTGAAATACATGCAATAACAGAATAATACTATGCAGAAAGTAATTACGGAATTGAAACAATCTCATAAATAACTCAGAATCGCATGCCTCTTCGAGGGGGCAACCTCCTTCAATATTTCATTAACTTGCAAAAATATGCTTCGTACATGGCTTCATAGCTTTTTAAAGAAAGAATTCATGCAAACCCTAACCCTAGGCTCAAGAGTTGGCTTACATGCAAAATGCCACTCGAGCTAGAATATTCTACCAAATGTCGGTTACAATCTTGATAACGGTTACATCAAATGGCCCCACTTGGCTAGGAGCATAACATACCACGTACATTACAAAATAACATTATATATGGGATCCCCCATGTTGGAAGTGGGTCATTACATAATAATGGAAATTACAAAATAATGTTAGGATGGGATCCTAACATAGTTATGGTTTCTTGTTCTGGTTTACGTGGTCCTTGTTCATGGTTTGCTTGTTTTGACAGTTTCTCCTGTTCATTTTATGGGTTTGTTGGTTTTTTGGGAACTTCTAGGTTTCCCTTTTTATTTTTTTGGATGGATTGGTTGGGTTTTCTTGGATGCTTATTTGTATTGTTCATTTTTCATTGTTGATCCTAGTTCAGTTCACACCTGTTTCTCTCTATAAAAGGTTTTGGGTCCTTTCAAAATCCCTCTTTCAATTAAAAATAGTCAAATTATTATAATACACTATATAATCATACAAGTAAAACCTAAAAAATTAACCCTAAAATAATATTTTAAATTTATTATAATTAAAAAAAATTAAATTATTAATTCTTTAACACATTAAAAGTTACATCTACTATTCATTGAGAATCTTATTATATATTTTCAAAAACAATAGAATGGACCATAGTAAAAGCCTCACTCACATTGAATGTTGGATTTCAAACCTTGGAATACACCATAGAATATACATAGTGCTAAAAAAATAGTAATCATCATACTTGGCTTGTCAAGTGCAATATTTGGTGTCATGCTTTCCACAAGCATCGAAATGAATTCAACCACAAAAAATAATGTGCTATTAATAGTTGTCTCTAAAGGAATGAATATCTCATATAAAGTTAAAAAATCATGCATAATATTAAGATTTCGTTAATATCTAAATTAAAATCAAAATATTACAATTATCATTTAGTGCCATCTTATCCTAAAAATAAACAATTTTTAATAAAATATAAACTAAATAATGCAACAGTATAATATAAAACAATCAAATATTATATAAAATATATTTTTAATAAGAAGAGGAATTGGTAACACCTTTGCCTAATACAGGCAAGGACACCAGATCAAATGTCGTCACTATAAACTCTAATCATAGGGTAAAATGAAGTCAATGAGATCCCACCTTTTAAGGTCTTCAAATTGGGATAGTCAATCGACAAGTGTTCTACTGGTACCAACCAACCTATTTCCTTTTAGGGACATCGTGGTTTGAACTTGGGTCTCCCTAAAGAGATTCCAAAGCCTTTACCATTGCGTTGTCCTTCCAAACAAAAAAATTAGGATAAAGCATGGGTTTTGAAGGGCTCTTGGTCCCCTTGTCCTGAGATTTGAACATACACATAAAACACACAAGATATACCACTACAATATCTCTCAGGAGACAACATTGTTTGAAATATGACTCATACATATGAAATACACAACTATAAATATAAACCATTATAGGATTCATTAACGATATTAAACTTATAAAAACAACTTATAAGACAATTATAAAAGAGAGGTGCTCATGTTATTATATATATATATATATATATATATATATTTCACAACTAATATTAATATTAGTGACTAATATAAGGTTGTTATGGTACTAATATAAGTGACTATAATTTTAGATCAAAGCATTCATTTTTTATATATATATATATATATATATATATATATATATATTTATATATATATATATATATATATATATATAATGAATGCTTTGATCTAAAATTATAGTCACTTATATTAGTACCATAACAAACTTACACTCTTTTCCTTCTTGCTCAAGCAATTCATAGTCTTATAGTTCTTTTATCCCATTCTCATCTTCCTTTTGAGTGCTCACTTATCTACATGAGGCAGGTTTTGGTTTGCTAATTAACTATGCTCTTAATCTTATTTTTCTACTTAAATTTGGTGCTTCTTCATACATCTATATCATTTATTTAGCTTATGAAACAAGTATTTTAAAATCTCTCAAAGGGGTGGTTATTTAGATTTTTTATATACATTAATACTTTGTTTTTAACGAACTAACACTCATGCATGAATCACTTTTCATGATTACATTTATTTTTATTTGATTCAAAATACATCTTGGGTCTACATATGGGGTCTCTTTTACTTTGATATTCTCCATTACTTGGATCATCATGTCCGTTGTCGTAGTATTTATTTGGTTTTCATTCATCTCTTATATTGAAAATATTATCGAACATGATATCCTCCTTCACAATAATGGTAGTTTTAGAAATAAGAGGTGATTTTTCTCAATATACCCCATTTCTATACAATGGTAGCAAATAAAATATCCACATCTTACTTTACATCCTTCATGCAATCAATTTTGTGTCTATTCCTATGTAGTGGTCCATGTGTTATTCCATCAATGTTTTCTTTCACCATGTCAAACGATTATTCTTACATCTTACAACATGAACACATCAAACATAATATAATCATGAACATCATTCATAGTGGTGAAACAACACTAGCAAAGCACTTTTACTTTATTTGGTCATATTGACAATTTGACCAATTTTGCTTATTTATTGAAAGATACTCTTAAGTATTAAGCATTATTAGTTTTTATCAATTATAACTATAATATGTATGCCCCTTAGTTGCCCACTCAACATGCCAAATTTTATAACTAGTTTTATACAACATAAATATTGTCATACCCCACCTTGGCAAGATTTTGGCTTGACATACTGTGTACGGATAAATGAATAACTGATGTTAATTTTTATGCTTTGAATGACTATGCATTTTTTTATAATGAATTATCCTTGAAGAATATGGTATTGCTAATGTGTTGTTGATGTGCAACACTAGGTATATCCGTGGGTGGAAGAGGTAGAATCGACCACAAAGGACGGGGTAATTGAAAATGAAAGTGATGATTTAGACAACTCATGGTAACATGAATGACTACCCTCATATAGGCATGCATTATTATTTTTAGGATGAATTGGAAATTTCTCTTTCTTTCAGTGGAAGAGGTTAGAAGAATGACCTATGTTGAAAATTTTGAGTATATTGTGTTGTCATTGATTTCAAAGGATTGATGTCATAGGTTGATGTCAAAAGAGAAGATGTCATTGGTTGTCATTGATGTCAAGGAAAATAATTCTCAAGGCACAATTATTATTCTAAGGAAGGCACAAGTTTATCTCAGAGAAAGGAAATTTGTTGAGAAAAATATTATAATATTTATTTTTGAATATTATAATGAAGGACAAAAGGCTTAAGAGTTCTTTGGAACAATGGTTTAAAATTGAAGGCAAGATATTAATATTATTGAAGGCAATAATATTAATTGTGAAGGCAAGGTTCAAAAGGATTAATATTATAATATATTTATTATAATATTATAATATCTTTATTATAATATAAATATTTCAAGTTATAATATCATTTTTTTTTAAAGCAAAAAATCCCTTGTAGGGCTGCCTTGGTCTGAGAGACCACGAACATGGGGTTCTACACCGTCAAAGTCACCTGGGAGTCACACTCAGCCCTGCCCGCACTAACATTATCAATTGGATTTTGGGTACCCAATTCAAATTTTTGGTAGGGTGGAGATTCGAACCTGGGACCTCCCTTGGAGGATTACCCTCTCATTTCCAACTCACCTACAACACCTGGGTAAGTTATAATATCATTTGAACGTAAAGTAATTGAAGGTAATTTGAATTAATTTTGAATTAAGGTGGCTGACATCATATGGTGTGAAAAATATAAGGTGGGCCAACATTGGAGGAAGATAAAATTAAAACATATTAATACCCCGTGCCTAAAGTCATTTTGGTTGGTATTCGAAGTTCGTGCAAGAAATACTCTCAACATTTGATTCGTTGCATGCTGTAGAGGAGGAAAGGAAAGGAGAGCATAGTCTTCTACAGTGAATGATGGAGGTTTATATTCATATTGGTGTACATTAAATTCCGTCTAGCCAGCTAGAACAGTTGGTGGCTGAGCCGACGCGAAGGTGTTGTGAGGAGGAGATTTCAGGTTTGAAACCCATCGCGAATCATTTTTTGTTGTTTAGCTGAGATTGCGTTAAGAGGAAGTAAAAGGTGATTGGTGCCTTTGTGTTCTCACGAGTTGCGTTGGCATAGCCGGTTGTGGCCCCTTGGTTGGGCACCTTGCTCTCATGAGGTGAGAGGTTCGAATCACATTGAGGGCAAAATAAAAGAGGTATTTATTTTTTAATTGTAATTTGATTTTTGTGGGAGTTATAAGGTTGAGTTGTCATTTATTTTTGCTATTTGACTTAGGGAGTCATAAGGGCAATAAGTGTTTTTATTTTGGCAAATATTTTAGAAGAAAATAAAAAGGGAAATTGCAGTCTTTAAAAGTATTATTTTTAATATGCAAAAGTGAGGAGTTATAAGGTGTTAAATGGTTTAATAATTGTGTGTATTTCAGCATGGTGAAAGAAAGTTTAAAGGTTTTGTTCTTTGATTAAAAAACCTTGTTTTGAGAAAGTAAAAGGAGTATAGAGCAATATTTTTGTGCATAATTTTTGAGGAAAGGTTTTTGTGATTGTTTTGAAAAGAAGATTGGCTAACCTCTTGAGGTGGCAAAAAGGAAATTATTTTGGAACAAGTTTTGAGGGCACACCTTCATAAAAGCAAGTTAAGAGGTATGTTAATATTATTCCTTCTCTAAGGTGGTTGGTTGAGAAAATATTTTAGAATTATAAGGTGGAGATAAAAGGGTTGATTAGTGTGTATTGTTGAAAATATTTGAGCTAGGATTTGAGAACAAATTGTGCATCATTGATTAGTGAAATTGGAAACACTTGAGTTAGGATTTTTGAGAATAAATTATGCATTCTTGTTGAAACAATTTATGAAGCATTTGTGCATTGATGTGAGTGACATTGAATGTGAATGGGCAAGTGTTAGAGCTCAATTTTGTGAAACGAAGTTATACACTAGTTTGATTTGATTTGAAAGGGATTTGCAAGAGGTAAAGATTGGATTGGATGAGTGCAAAATTTGTGAATGTGAAGAACATATTGGGTATTTGATAACATCATTCTCTATATGTTCAAGAGGTTAAACGAATTCTAGGTAGAATTAATCTAAGCTGCCTAGTTGAAGAAAGCATTTCGGAAAGAGATATAAGTATTTTTTGTATACAAGATTTGAGAATGTTTGAGGAGGTTCTATGAGCAACATTGAGGCAGATTTGAGCAAGTATTATGAGAAGACTTAGAGCAGTATTAAGGCAGATTTGAGCAAGTCTTGTGAGAATACTTGAAGTAGATTTGGGTAGTAATAGAGAGCAGGTTTGAGATAGATTTGTGTTAATATTGTAACGAGATTTGGTGTAAATTTGGGTAAAGATAGAGAGTAAGTTTGAGGTAGATTTGTGCATGTAATGTGTGTAGATTTGGACAAATTTTTTAGCAGAGTTAGAGCATATTTGTACTAGTCTTGTAACAAGGTTTTATGCATATCTAGATAGATTTGTGAGCAAAGTTGGAGCATATGTATGCTAGTATTATAACGAGGTTTGGTGCAAATTTGGAAAAAATTGTGAGCAGAGTTGGAGCAGATTTGTGCTAGCCTTGTAATGAGGTTTGGTGCAGATTTGGACAGATTTTTGAGTAGAGTTGGAGCAAATTTGTGCTAGCCTTGTAATGAGGTTTTGTATAGATTTGGATAGATTTGTGAGTAGATTTGAAGCAGATATTTGCTAGCCTTGTAACGAGGTTTGGTCTAGATTTGAGATAAATTTGAAAGTAGGCTTTGGAGTAAACCAGAGTAGAGAGGATAAAGTTCTCCTATGGATAGGGATCCACAAATTAGAGCAAAGGGGATAGAGTTCTCCTGTGGAGAGAGATCCATAAATTAGAGAAAAGGGGATAGAGTTCTCCTATGGAGAGAGATCCATAAACCAGAGCAAAGGGGATAGAGTTATTCTGTGGAGAGAGATCCACAAAATAGAGAAAAGGGGATAGAGTTCTCCTGTAGAGAGAGATCCACAAACTAAATAAAAGGGGATAGAGTTCTCCTATAGAGATATATTCACAAACCAGAGCATAGGGGCTAAAGTTCTCCTATGGAGAGAGATCCACAAACCAGAGTATTGGGTATTGAGATCTCCTTTGGATAGAAGTCCATAAATATTGTAATAGGGAATTGGTTCCCAATAAATCTATTGAGAAAATTTATAAGAAATATTTTCTTTGTGGATGTAACCCACATTGGGTGAACCACTTTAAATCTATGTCTCTCATGAGTGTGATAATTTGTGCATTGTTTTGTTATTTCTATTGATATTGCAATTGATAACAGTGGATAAAATTGTTTGGGAAAGAAAAGTAAAAGTTTACCTTATAATGTTCACCCCTTCCTCTTAGTATAATATTGTGTTCTTCAATTGATATTAGAGCAAGTTCCTTCAAAAAAGTCTAACAACTTGAAGGAAGATATTATAGGAACATAGATGGTATCTCATAATGGATCGTCAACAAATAATGCTCCAGTGTTTTATGGGAACAATTATACTTTCTAGATTATGAGGATGAAGACTTAATTGATGGTAAAAGGATATAAAACATGTCAATCTATTGAGGATGTGTTCACACCTATAGCTAATCCTCCCAAAGATAAGGATGGTAAGAAATTACATGTGAATAATGCCAAGGCTATGAGTGGAATCTTAAGTGGATTACGTGAATCAGAATTTGTGAAAGTTATGCAATGAAAATCAACAAAAGAGATGGACAAATTGAAGCAAACATATGAAGGAGATAGCAAGGTCAATTTGGCAAAACTGCAAACTCACAAGAGGAGGTTTGAAGATTTGAAGATGGAATATGAGGAAGATATTGCTAAATACTTACTTCATGTTGATGAAGTTATTAATACCATGCATGGAATTGGATTTAAAATTGAGGACTCCAGTGTTGCTCAGAAGGTATTAATATAACTCCCTATAAGGTATAATGCAAATGTTTCAACTATAGAAGAGATGAAGGATATTGATAAGTTGACTATGGATGAGGTACATGGAATTCTCATAGCTTATGAGATGAGAAATTAAAAAGATCACAATTCCAAGAAAGAGGTAACTTTCAAAGCTTCAAAGAAGACAAAATATAAGAAACCAAAATCAAGTGATGAGTCAAGCAGTAATGAAGAAGCTAACTATGTGAGAAGAAATAAGAGGGACTCAAGAAAACACAAAGATATAAAAACTGTGAAATGTTTTAATTATGGTGACTTTGGTCACTATGCATCTAATTTTTCATAAGCTGGAAGCAGTAGCAGTGAAGAGAAACAGGATTATAAGAAAAAGGAAGAAAAAAATTTAGGCATGGTCAAAGAAAGCATGAAAAGAAGTTATTTCAAAGGTACAAGAAGAGTTTCTATGTTAAAAATGCAAGTAGTGCTTCAAGTGACAGTGATGAAGGACTCTTAGATAGTGAAGAAGAAGAGATTCTATTTTTGAAAATAGAAGAGAAAAAAAACACTCATGTTGAAGATCAAGTAGAAGAGTATGAATATGCTCTTGAAGACCAAGAATAAGAGAAAGATTCAAAAATAAAAATAAGGCACAGTTGATCTAGAAGAAGAACTTATTGTTGTTCTCAAATATTTGAAAAGAGTTAGAAAGGAAAATTTGAGACTGAAGGTTCAAGTTCAAGAACATGAAGAAATAAAAGAAAAGCTTCTACAAGACCTCACAAACTCAAAAGCTAAGGCAAGGATATTTAAATAAGTCATGGTTGAAAAGTTAGAGACAAAAGAGTTAGAATGTGAAAAATTAGAACATGAAGTGGTTTCTCTAAGGATGGAAGTGAAATATTCTAAGGATAAGCTGTACAGGTTTGGGAAAAGTTTAAAAGCTTTGGGTAAAATTATCAATACACAAAGATCTTCATTTATCAAAACAAGACTTAGTTTTGAAGAAGGAAAAGGGAAACAAGAATAAGGGTCAAGCTCAAGATCAAAAGAAAAGGAAGTTTTAGAGGAAGAGATTGAAGAAGAAACTAAGACCTATGCGAATAAGTTGAAGAATGAAAGCTTCACTAAGAAAGAAAAAAATGCACAAACAAGAAACATGGATCATCACAGAGAAGGCAAAGAAAGGACTAAGAGACCAGATGTTTCAAGATAAGATGAATATTTCTTCAAAGGGCATTGTTTTTCATGTAATCGTTTTGGTCACAAAGCTATGCATTGCAGGGTTCATGGAAAGAAGGAGTATGTCTTCACTAAGAGGAACTCCATTTTATTCAAAGATGTTAGCATTTAACATTTTTAATGCTAGCATTTGATTTTGTTATATCAATAATAGTTTGACAGCAAGTGTTTAGTCGGAAGGTTAGAAGAGGAATTTGTTTTGTTTTTCTCTTTACCTCGCTATTTTCCCGTTCCACAGTTAGCTATTTTTTAGTTTACAGTTAATAGCTTTTTCTAAGCTATATAAGGTTGTAATGTTTTATTTCAATGTTAACATGAATTTCACAATTTCAATTGGTATCAGAGCTCAATGAGGGTTAGGGTTTGATTAGAATTCCATAAGCACATGAATCAAGGAGCGATCGTAGGCATGCATCTTGAGGAGGACCCGTAGGCATGCATACCAAGGAGCGGCCCGTAGGGGAGCTACACAAGTAGAGCAGACGCAGACTGTGAGGAGCGGAGAAGACGCAGACCCCGAGGAGCAAATCAGACTGGACAACAGAATCTGACCTGATGATGGAAAACACAGATACCAAGGCAAACATTATAGACAGTAGGTGGTACAAATATCGAGGCAACTAACATGGTGGACGGTAGAGCTGCCCTAGAAAATACATGGCAAACTGAGAAGAGGACACGTGGTGAACTGTGACCTAGATCGAGGCAAGAAAGAGGGTGACGTGGTGCATTTTAATTGGTAGGTGATGTGGCACATTTTAATTGGCTAGTTTGCAATAATAGGACAACGTTCGATTTCCCGAAGGCAATCGAATCACTTTGTGTGCGTTGCAAGTTTTAAACACCAAGTTGCACAGCCTCCTGGTGAATGTGGGATAAACATCCCAATATTTTTTTTGAAATGCGAGGTGATGTCATCTACATAGAGAAGGCATTCCCTTTGCCTTCATGTTGGGCACTGTAACCTGACTGGATCGAGGAGCCAGCCTAGAGATCTTTGCCCCCTCCCGATCATAGGTTCAAATCTTCGTGGGGTTATAAAAGATAAGTTTTTTTTATATTGAAGGCATTGAATTTGGTATAAATGTGAGCTCCTTCACCTTAGCTCATAGGTGATGAGCCATAGCGGCTAGTTAGAGGCCACGAGGTAAGATCTTGAAAATCCTAAGTCGCGGGTTCGAAACCCTCTGACCTGAAAAATCATTGTTTTTTAATATTTTTTTTATTTTGCAAAAATTAAAAGTTAATTTTATGATATTAATTAATAATTTAATATTAATATTAATTAAATTACATTTTTAAAAGTTTTTAAATTTTTTTTTTTAATTAATATTAAATTTTATTATTAGTTAACATTAGAGATAAATTTTTATTTTATTTTTATTTTTGTAACATTTAAAAAAAGGGACATTTCCTAAGAGGAAATTATTGTAATAGCCTAAGAGGCTTTAAGGGGGGATAATTTTTGCATCTAAGGGGAATATTTCTACAATAATTCATGATAAGGTCAATCGGATGCTATCATGCCCTTTGTTCTCTTTTAGTAAGAGAAAACCTCGAATCCTTTGATGAAAAAATTCAAACGTATGGATTGAATACTGTATTCAATCAACTTTAGAATGTTGTAATAGTCAATAAAAGAGCACCAGATGCTGGATATGATGTTGATTCATAAGAAAATTCCTTTGGTAGTAGATTTGAGGAGTCAGAATCTGTAGGAGTTGCACCACAAGAGCCAGAGAATACTCATCTCAGTGACAATGACTCAGTTGAAATATTGGAGCCAAAATCGTATTCACCCAAAATCATTCTTATTAGTGACAATGATGATTCAATTGCTGACAACTTTGTTAATCCAGTGATCGGATAACCTCTGCAAGTAGAACAAAATATCTACGAGAGAGTAGATCAAGTTAAATTTGATTTAAATCTGTAAATTTTTTCTTTGAAAAGCATAGTGCTTTGATTGTAATTGAGAAATAAAAAGTGTGTTTCTAGTTTATTTCCAATAGCTATGACATCCAATAATAATCTACCCATTCCAAAATTTAATGGGTTTGATTATGAGTATTGGTCCATCAAGATGAGAAACTTACTCATAGGCAAGGGACTATGGGATATAGTCGAAGAAGGTTACACATAACCTTCATATTAGACCACTTTGAGTGCAACCGATAAGAAGACAAAGGAAGATGACCAAAAGAGCAATCCCTCTGCACTCTATCATCTCCAAGAAGCATTAGAGAAGAGCATCTTCCCGAGGATTACCTCTTGTTTAAATGTCCAAGATGCATGGAAAGCATTGAAAGACAACTATCAAGGAACTGATCAGGTGAAGCAAGTGAGGCTTCAAACCCTAAAATGAGATTTTGAGAATCTCAAAATAAATGAATATGAGAAAGTTGGAGACTACTTCGTAAGAGTCAAAGCAGGTGTCAACAAGATGGAAACTCTTGGCGAAGAAGTCAAACCTGAAGCAGTTGTGAAGAAAGTGTTGAGAACACTTCTTCATAAATGGAACCACATTGCAATCATCATTGAATAATCAAAAGACCTTTCCACTCTAAATTTTGATGCACTAATCGGTTCATTAATGTCTCATGAAGAGATATTACAAGGGTCTACTTCAATGAGCTATGGAGGCGATGATAAAGCTTTCTCATCCAATGAGGGTGCAGGAAGAGGACAAGGAAGAGGCCAAGGCAGAGGACAAACAAGAGGCAGAGGAAGGAGCAGCTCAAGAGGAGGAAATCCAAGCAGGGATGACAATCAAAGCAGAGGTAGCAATCAAGGCAGAGGTGGAAATCAAGGTCAGAATGGCAATCAAGGAAGAGGATGTGACAAAAGAAAGAAAGCTTGTTTCAATTGTGGTAAGACCAATCATTTTGATCGTGAATGTTGGTCCAAGACTTCTCAAGGAGGAAATGATCAATATGGCAACTATGGTGAAGAATAAGGAACATCAAATCTATTTCTTTCTTATGAAAAATTAGATCAAAATCTGAATGACACTTGGATTTTGGATACTGGTTGTTCCAATCACATGAGTGGCAAAAAAAAACTCTTTGCTACAATGGATTCCACCTATAAATCTCGAATCAAGTTGGAATATGATAAAGCTTTGCAAGTAGAAGGCATTGGAGCCATGGATTTTCCAACAAAAGAAGGCACCAAAAAGGTAAAAGACATCTATTACACCCCCAAACTCCAATATAATTTTCTTAGTGTTGGACAAATGATGGAGAAAAATTATAGAATTGTTTTTGATGAAGGCAAATGTGTAATTTTTGATAAGAATAATTGTAATAGAGTCATTACATAAGTACTTATGAAAAAAAATAGGTTATTTCCCCTTACGTTTGGGGAACCAGGGGGTGCTCAACTTGCTAGTATTGCTATAGCAAATCCAAGTGTGCTTTGGCACTTGATACATGGTCACCTAAATTCTGTAAGCTTAAAATTGTTAACTTCTCAAGCTATGGTGTGTGGAATTCCCAAAATTGATGAACACAAGGAGGTCTGTGAAGGATGTGCTTTGGGAAAGCACTCAAGATCCAGGTTTCCAAAAGGACAAGCATGGAGGGCCAACCATCCACTCCAATTGGTGCATTCGGACATTTGTGGTCCAATGCAAACCAAAAGCATTGGTAATAATTCCTACTTTCACACTTTCATAGATGATTTATCTGGGATGTGTTGGATATATTTTTTGAAGACCAAATATGAAGCTTTTGATTGCTTCATAGATTTCAAAAATAATGTAGAGAAACAAAGTGAGTTCATTGTAAAATGTCTAAGGACAGATAGAGGAGGAGAGTATTCCTCAAATGCATTTGTAAAATATTGTAAAGAATGTGGGATAAAAAGGTAATTCACCACTGCCTATACTCCACAACAGAATGGTGTGGCAGAAAGAAAGAACTGCACCATAGTAGAAATGGCAAGATTGATGCTTCAAACTAAGCATTTCAATAACATGTATTGGGCCGATGTTGTTAGAACTAGTGTTTATATTTTAAATAGGAGTCCTACTTCTAGTTTGGATGGGATCACTCCTTATGAAGGATGGAATGGCAAGAAGCCAAATGTAAAAAACTTTAAAGTTTTTGGGTGTCTTGCTTATGCACATATTATTGATGAGAAAAGAAAGAAACTTGACCCCAAGAGTCAAGCATATATTTTTGTAGGATAATGTGAGTCTACCAAAGCATATAGGCTCTACGATTCCAAAATGCATAAAATTGTACTTTCCAGGGATGTGATTTTTGATGAAGGGGGAGAATGGGGTCATCAAAAAGTCTTTGTTGATGATGAATCTCATTATGCAAGTTCTTCTCAAGTACAATAGGTGCAGCCCAAAAAGAGCAAAGGAACTCCTCCTCCAAGCCCAAGTATGAGTACTACTTCAAGTACATCAGTAGCTACTCCAAGTCCTTCTCCACAAATGTTAGTAAGTTCTTCACCAATGAATATTGATTCTCCATCAAGAGGTAAATGAACACTACAACATCACCCATCTTTTCAAATGTTGGATAAGAATTTACAAAAAAGATACACTAGAAGTCAAGCTAGTGAAATGAATGCAGTTTTACAAAAACTTGAAAATCTGCATATGTATGGTGATGATGACTCCCAAGAGCCTAAGGGAGATGTAGTCAATTATGCTTTAATGACTAGTGCACAACTAGAGCCATCTATCTATGAGAAATCATGCACTCATAATGTATGGCAGCAAGCCATGGAAGAGGAAATCACCTCTATAAAAAAGAATGATACTTGGGAGTTAGTGAATCTTCCTAAGGGTAAAAATGTGTTGGATACAAATGGGTCTACAAGACCAAATTCAATGCTGATGGAAGTATTGAAAGACACAAGGCAAGACTTGTAGCAAAAGGCTTCACTCAGAAATATGGCATTGATTATGAGGAGACATTTTCTCCTATTTCTAGACAGGAAACTATCAGATGAGTACTTTCCTTGGCTGCTCACAAAGGGTGGAAAATTCAACACATGGATTTAAAAAGTGCCTTTCTCAATGGGTACTTGAATGAAGAGGTTTATGTCCAAAAACCTCAAGGTTTTAAAGAACAAGATAAGGAGAACCTTGTATACAAACTAAAAAAAGCACTATATGGACTCAAGCAAGCACCAAGATCATGGTACTCCCACATTGATGGCTACTTTAAGGAGTATGGATTCACTCAGAGCAAAAGTGAACCTACTCTCTACTACCTAAAGCAAGGTGAAAATATTCTCATAGTTTGTTTATATGTGGAAGATATCATATTTATGGGTAGTAATGATAATATGAATAAGGAGTTCAAACACTCCATGATGAAACAATTTGAGATGAAAGATCTAGGCTTAATGCATTACTTACTAGGCATGGAAGTTCATCAAACGGATAGAGGGATCTTCATATGTAAACATAAATATGCTCAAGATATGATTAAGAAATTTGCCATGGAGCAATGCAAATCTGTTGCAACTCCAATGGGTCATGGGATCCAATTGAGCAAAGATGATGGAGCACCAAAAGTTGACATGACCACTTACAGGAGCATGGTTGGGAGTCTGATGTTTCTCACCAACACAAGGCCTGATATTCAGTATATTGTTTCTCTTGTTTCAAGGTTTATGGATGATCCATCAGAACTACAGTTTCAAGAAACTAAGAGAATTCTAAGATATGTAAAGAGTACATTGTATTTTGGGATCCATTACCACCAATGTAATTCTATAAAATTAGTTGGCTTCAGTTATAGTGATTGGGGCAGCAATATAAATGATAGAAAATCTACATCAGGAAATTGACTTAGTCTAGAGTCAGGACTAATTACATGGAGTTCCAAAAAGCATACTCTTGTAGCATTGTCATCTACTAAGGCTAAGTATATAGCAATCACACATGCTAGTACTCAATCTCTATGGTTGAGAAAAGTTCTTGGAGATATTGGAGAACGAAAAAGTGGTCCTACAAGATTGTACTATAAAAATATGAGTGCCATTCAATTGGCATATAATCCTATCCACCATAGCTGATCAAAATGCTTTCATATGAAGTATCACTTCATCTGAGACATGGTGGAGAACCAGGTAGTTGAGCGTAAACATTGCAGCACTTTGGACAACATGGCAGATATCTTCACCAAAGGCATTGCTAAATCTCACTATATAAAGTTGAGAGATTATCTTGTCAGTCCTCTCAAATTTAAGGGGAGAATGTTAGCATTTAACATTGGTAATGTTAGCATTTGACTTTGTTATGTCGATAGTAGTTTGACGGTAAGTGTTTAGTCGACAGGTTAGAAGAGGAATTTATTTTATTTTTCTCTTTACCTCGCTATTTTCCCATTCCACAGTTAGCTATTTTTTAGTTTACAGTTGATAAATTTTTCTAAGCTATATAAGGTTGTAATATTTTATTTCAATGTTAACATGAATTCCACAATTTCAAAAGATGGATATTTCTTTCAAGGTTATTACTGCTCATGTAATCACTTTGGTCATAAAGCAATCCACTGCAGGGTTCATGACAGAAATGATTATGGCTTCACCAAGAGGAACTTCAAGTCATTTGCACCTTCCAAGAACTACAACAACAAGTGTTACAATTGCAATAATCTTGGGCATAAGGCCAAGTGGTGTAGAACAAAGTTTTCAGAACTTCCATAGTCGAGCAAGAACAGGGACACTCAAAAGGATCAAAAGAGTATGATTAAAAAGGTGTTGAAAAAGAAGGTTGAAAAAGGAGAAGAGCATTGTATGTTGGGAGTAGATTTACTCCCACCCCAAAATTAATCACCTCAAGGAGAGGAGGTGGTGAGGGGGCTAAGCTAAGAGTCTTATTTTTAGCCCCAAAGGAGTCTATTTGTAATTTATGTCAAAGGGGGAGAGATTTGAGTAAGGGGAGAGCATTCAGTTAGGGGGACCAGTTTCTCATGGGGAGAAGAATTAGAATCCAGTAGTTGGAAAACAAATTTTTAGAAAGGGTTGCCATCAATGACAAAGGGGGAGATTGTTAGAAATTTTGAGTATATTGTGTTGTCATTGATGTCAAAGGATTGATATCATAGGTTGATGTCAAAAGAGAATATGTCATTGGTTGTCATTGACGTCAAGAAAAATAATTCTCAAGGCACAATTATTATTTTAAGGAAGGCATAAGTTTATATATATTTTTGAATATTATAATGAAGGAAAAAAGACTTAAGATTTATTTGGAACAATGGTTTAAAATTGAAGGCAAGATATTAATATTATTGAAGGTAATAATATTAATTGTGAAGGCAAGGTTCAAAAGGATTAATATTATAATATCTTATTATAATATTATAATATAAATATTTCAAGTTATAATATCATTTGAGTGCAAAGTAATTAAAGGTAATTTGAATTAATTTTGATTAGAGTGGTCGACGTCATATGGTGTGAAAAAGACAAGGTGGACTGACGTTGGAAGAAGAGGAAATTAAAACATATTAATACCCCATGCCTAAATTCATTTTGGTTGGTATTCGAAGTTCGTGCAAGCAATAATCTTGACATTCGATTCATTGTACACGATAGAGAAGGAAAGGAAAGGAGAGTGCATTCTTCTACAACAAATGGTGGAGGTTTATGTTCAGATTGGTGCACATTAAATCCCATCTAGCCAGCTAGACTAGCTGGTGGCTGATACAATGTGAAGGTGTTGTGGGAGGATGTTTCGGGTTCAAAACCCATCGCAGACTATTTTTTATTGTTTGGCTAAGATCACAATAGGAGGAAGTAAAAGGCAATTGGTACCTCTGTGTTCTCACGAGTTGCGTTGGCATAGCCGATTGTGACCCCTTGGTTGGATTCCTTGATCTCATGAGGTGAGAGGTTTGAATCACATTGAGGGTAGAATAAAAGAGGTATTTATTTATTTTTACTATAATTTGATTTTGTTGGGAGTTATAAGGTTGAGTTGTCATTTATTTTTGCTATTTGACTTAGGGATTCATAAGGGCAATAAGTGTTTTTATTTTGGTAAATTTTTTAGAAGAAAATAAAAAGGGAAATTGTAGTCTTTAAAAGTATTATTTTTAATATGCAAAAGTGAGGAGTTATAAGGTGTTAAATGGTTTAATAATTGTGTGTATTTCTGCATGGTGAAAGAAAGTTTAAAGGTGTTGTTCTTTGATTAAAAAACCTTGTTTTGAGAAAGTAAAAGGAGTATAGAGCAATATTTTTGTGCATTATTTTTGAGGAAAGGTTTTTGTGATTGTTTTGAAAAGAAGATTGGCTAACCTCTTGAGGTGGCAAAAAGAAAATTATTTTGGAACAGGTTTTGAGGGCACACCTTCATCAAAGCAAGTTAAGAGGTATGTTAACATTATTCCTTCTCTAAGGTGGTTGGTTGAGAAAATATTTTAGAATTATAAGGTGGAGATAAAATGGTTGATTAGTGTGTATTGTTGGAAATATTTGAGCTAGGGTTTGAGAACAAATTGTGCATCATTGATTAGTGAAATTGGAAACACTTGAGTTAGGGTTTTTGAGAATAAATTGTGCATTCTTGTTGAAATAATTTGTGAAGCATTTGTGCATTGATGTGAGTGACATTGAATGTGAAAGGGAAAGTGTTAGAGATCAGTTTTGTGAAGTGAAGTTATACACTAGTTTGATTTGATTTGAAAGGGATTTGCAAGAGGTAAAGATTGGATTGGATGAATGCAAGATCTGTGAATATGAATAATATATTGGGTATTTTATAATATCATTCTCTATGTGTTCAAGAGGTTAAACGAATTCTAGGTATAATTTGTTTGAACTACCTAGTTGAATAAAGTATTTCTAAAAGAGATATAAGCATTGTTTGTATGCAAGATTTGGAAATGTTTGAGCAGGTTCTATGAGCAACATTGAGGTATATTTGAGCAAGTCTTGTGAGAATACTTGAAGCAACATTGAGGTAGATTTGAGCAAGTCTTGTGAGAAGACTTGAAGCAGATTTGGGTAGTAATAGAGAGTAGGTTTGAGACATATTTGTGCTAACCTTGTAACGAGGTTTGGTGTAAATTTAGGCAGATATAGAGAGCAGGTTTGAGGTAGATATACAAAGTTAGAGAAAATTTGTTCTAGCCTTGTAATGAGGTTTTGTGCAGATTTGGATAGATTTGTGAGCAGAGTTGGAGTAGATTTGTGCTAGCCTTGTAATGAGGTTTGGTGCAGATTTGGACAGATTTGTGAGCAGAGTTGGAGTAGATTTGTGCTAGCATTGTAACGAGGTTTGGTGCAGATTTGGACAGATTTGTGAGCAGAGTTGAAGCAGATTTGTGCTAGCCTTATAACGAGATTTCATGCAGATTTGGACAGATTTGTGAGCATATTTGGAGTAGATTTGTGCTAGCCTTGTAATGAGGTTTGGTGTAAATTTGAGATAAAGTTGAAAGAAGGCTTTAGAGTAAACTAGAGTAGAGAGGATAGATTTCTCCTATGGAGAGAGATCCACAAATTAGAGCAAAGGGGATAGAGTTATCCTATGGAGAGAGATCCACAAATCAGAGCAAAGGGGATAGAGTTATCCTATAGAGAGAGATCCATAAACCAAAGCAAAGGGGATAGAGTTATTCTATGGATAGAGATCCACAAACTAGAGAAAATGGGATAGAGTTATCCTATGGAGAGAGATCCACAAACTAAAGCAAAGGGGATAGAGTTCTCCTATGGAGAGAGATCCACAAACCAGATTAGAGGGGATAAAGTTCTCCTATGGAGAGAGATCCACAAATCAGAGTATTGGGGATTGAGATCTCCTTTGGACAGATGTCTACAAATATTATAATAGAGAATTGGTTCTCAAGAAATATGTTGAGAAAATTTATAAGAAATATTTTCTCCATGGACGTAACCCACATTGGGTGAACCACGTTAAATTTGTGTCTCTCATGTGTGTGATGATTTGTACATTGTTTTGTTATTGCTATTGATATTGCAATTGATAACATTGGATAAAATTATTTGGGAAAGAAAAGTAAAATTTTACCTTATACTGTTCACCCCCCTCTTAATATAAACGTGTGTTCTTCATCCTATTCCTATACTTCTTCCTCAAAGACTTATTATTGATAAGATCCTCAAGAAAAGGTGCCTTACATGAAAAGAGGAAGAGGATAGGATCACCTAGGACCTTGGTACTCGAGGTGTATTCAATGTTCGTGATGGTTATAATGCTTTGCTCCCTCCTTTGTTGAACCTATAGGATGCCTCAAGGGATAGAGTTTGGGTGGCTAAGGATTGACCTAAAATTAATTTATTTTCTTATCAAGTGATGCATAGGAGTTGTATCACCTATTATAACCTTATGAAGAGAGGTTTTTATGGCCCTTCCAACTACATCATGTGTAACTCCCAAGAGGAGACACTTTATCATCTGCTTTTACAGTGTGCATTTGCAAGATAGTTGTGGAAAAGGTTGTTAGACCTCTTAAAGGTTCACCTAAAATTTTAGGTGACTATTTCTAATATCTGGGAGATTTGGAAATGTAGATAATTCAAGAATACCTCCATTCATCTAGGATGGTTCCTAGACACAAGTTTCATTTGATGGCACACTTGGCTAGAAAGAAAATCCAAAATTTTTAGAGAGGAGTTCAGTCAAATGAAGTTGGTTTAGCATAAAATTGTTACCAAGATTTTTGAAACTATCATACCTCACTTTAGGGATAAGAAAACTTAGGTGAATGAGGGGACTCCCAAGCCATAGAAGTTGGGACCATGGCAACCCCCTCCCCCAAGTTGGGAAAAGATTAATTTTGATGGTGCATCTAAGGATAACCTGGGGGATGTAGGCATTGGTTTTCGTAGAAGAGATTTCAAGGGGAAGATCCTCCATTGGGAGATAGAGGGTCTTGAAAGGGCTACTAACAATAAATTTGAAGGACTGACTATTAGATAAGGTTATCTCATGCTTGAGAGAATGGGGTTAGAAATATCATAGTTGAGTTTGACTCACAAATTATGGTGGGATTTCTAGATGCTATTAGAAATTTTAGACCAAATATTTGGAGGATAAGAAACATTGTGAGCCAAAATAAGTCTATTTGGTATTATTTTGAGGATGTTAACCTGGTCTATGTTGATAGATAAAATAATGCAGTGGTTGATTTTTTGGCTAAACATGGCAATGAAAGTTCAGTTGGATACATGTTGAATTCTAATCAGGATAGGGACACTTCTGAATGGCTGGAGGTGAACCAAATGGTTCTTAATTTGGCTAGAAAATACTTAGGTAAGGATGAGGATAGGTCCATAGTCCACTGAGTCTTGTGGATCAATGGAGGATGAATAATTATTTTTTGGTTTTTTTGTTGCCTCTTGTAGCACTCTATGGTCCTTTTTTGGGATAGCAATGGCAGTGTTTGCAGGACTATCAAGTCCCCGCTAGATTACTTAGGATCAGTGGAAAGTAGAAATGGGACTAGGTTAAAAGTTTTTTCTCTTTAGATGGTACCCAATTTATTTTTGGAGATGTTAGTCCTAGTTTTATTTGAATTTTAATGCTTGCCAAAACTAACAGACCTATGACTGTAATTTGCTTCTTGTTCTATCAATAAAATTTTTTACCTTTTAAAAAAAAAATCATTGGATAATTTAATTTAAATAATTTAAAGAATAAATATTATTATATGTATCTTGTGAACTTCATCATCTTGTTTCTTAACTTACTTTAAATCTAACTATGGTGAAATAATTTTGAATGATATATGAAAAATTATAAGGCTTTATTTGATTATTACAATAAATTAATAGAAAATCGTATTTATGTCATGGTTTATTATGAACCTAATGCGCATATTCACATATTTAAGTATATAAATATATTTTCAACAATTAAAATTTTAACATATTAAAATTGTTCATATTACATTAAGGACATAATATATTAATAGTATATTAATCTTTTTTATTAATATTTCTTATATGCATCTATCGTGGGGGTTGAACTTGGTCTCAAAAAAGAAAATGCAAGTGGTGTCCTTACCAGTAGACCACATGCATACGGATATATCAATATTATTTTCAACCCTCTTCAAAGAAAAACTAAAATCATTGGATAATTTTTAGTGTGGTTAGAACAGTTCCATTTGGTAAGAACCAGAGGCCACACTAAGGATGTGAGTATTTTCTAGAACTAGAGGTCACACCGAGGGAATGAGTATTTACCATAACCATAGGTCATATCAAGTTTAGGATTTTAGTGATATTTTTAAAGAGCCAAGTTTTGATCCAAAATACCAATCATATGGCATCATCACTTGTACAATAGAACTTGTTGTGGAGCTATGAGGAACATTGTAGCTGAGAGGGTTGGATCTAATCAAAGTACTATGGAAAGCTAAAGAGCTATAAAGAACACTGTAATTGTGAGTGCTAAGCTTTGATCAAGATATTATGGATGGTTGTGGAGCTATAAATAACAATATAACTAAGAGTGTTGGATTGGTTACAGATACTATGAAAGGTTGTGAAGCTATGAAGAATAATGTGAATGAGTGTTGGATCTAAGAAAGGCATTGTGGAAAGTTGTGGAGCTCTAAAAATTAATGTTGCTAATACTGATGGGTCTAATCAAAGTTCTATGGATGACTATGAAGTTATGAAGAACAATGTGGTTGTGAGTGCTAGATCTGATCAAGGTACTATGAAGGTTGTGGAGCTATAAAGAACAATGTAGCTAAGAGTGCTAGATCTAATCGAGTTATTAAGGAAGGTTGTGGAGCTATGCAAAACAATGTGACTAAGAGTAATGGATTTTATTGAGGTATTGTGCAAGGCTTGAAACTATGAAGAACAATGTGGCTAAGAGTGTTGGATTTGAGCGAGGTACTATAGAAAGCTATGGAGCTATGAAGAATAATATGGTCGAGTTATTGATCTTATTAAGGTATTGTGGAGCTATATAGAACAATGTGGTTGAGAGTGTTGGATCTAATTGAGGTACTATGGAGAGCTATGGAACTTTGAAGAATAATGTGGTTGAAAGTGCTTGATATGGTTGAGGTACTATAGGAAGTTGTCAAACTATGTAGAACAATATGATTAAGAATGTTGGATTTGATCGAGGTATTGTGGAAAGTTATGGAGCTATTAAGAATAATGTGGTTGAGCATGATGGATCTAATCAAGGTACTATGGAAGACTATAGAGCTATGAAGAACAATGTGGCTAAGAATGCTAGATCTTATTGAGGTACTATGGATGGTTGTGGATCTATGAAGAACAATGTGACTAAGAGTGCTAGATATGATCGAGGTACTATGGAAGGTTTTGGAGCTATGAGTAACAATGTGGTTGAGATGTATAAGCAACCTGAATTTTAGGCCACTTTTGAAGTTTTAAAGAAATGATAGAGAGGTATCCTTATAAAAAAGAAGATTTTTAGACTACTCTTGTTATTTTTGTTGTTATCAATTTTATGTTTTAATGAAAATTTTGTATATCAATCCCAAATAGTAGACTCCATTTTATTTTTGGTCGACATTCTTTGAATAATTGGTGTTCTTATCTCCTATCTAGTCTTTGGGCTTTCAAGCCTCAAGTCTTTGGGATTTCAAGCCTCAATATAAAAGGGTAAATGACCCTTTCAAAACCCCTTTCTTACCTTTATAAAAAAAATCATTGGATAATTTACTTCAAAATAATTTGAAGAATATATATTAACATATATTTTCTATGAACTCCATTTTTTTCCTAGCTTACTCAAATTCCAATCATCACTAATGTTTTTGAATGATTGTGTAAATGTAAAAAATTCCAAGGCTTTATTTGATAATTAGATGTATTATTATAGCATATGGAATCACTATTGTAATCACTATTGTATATATGAAATGGTTTATCATAAATAAATAAATAGATCAATATAAATATATATATATATATATAACATCACCTTAAAAAAAACCAAAAAAAACCACTGTATTATCCCTACCAAGACAAACTAAATACCATTTAATATACATATATTTTTCAATAATATAATTATATAAAATACAATAATTTCTAGTTTAAACATCAAATTTCAAACTTATATTATCAACCGATAAAGGAACCATGTCTAGTGAAGAAATAAAAGATTTTAGTGCCTTTGATATTTGGTAGTATCTTTAGTAGTTTGAATTCTCGTCTACATATTTAACATAATAAAATAATATTAATTGTTCATTAATTTTGACCAATTTAGCTGGACCCTGACACAAAATCATGGCCTTTCTCTACGGCTTCAAGAAGTTCTAATGCATGCAACCCATTAGCGGATAAAACGATAACTTAAACATTGAGAGTAGAAGTGAGCTTTGATAAATAATAATTACAAACACACCATGATCTAATGCATGCAACCCGTTAGCGGACAAAACGATAACTTAAACATTGAGAGTAGAAGTGAGCTCTGATAAATAATAATTACAAACACACCATGATCTAATGCATGCAACCCATTAGCAGACAAAACGAGTTTCCTTGTGTTAGATCTCCCCGTCCCATAACTCTTCAATAGTTTTATAGGGGCCAGTGGAGGCATTCACAAACATATCCCCACGAAATGACTTCCTCTGTTCAATATTGTTCATCTTCTCATGGTCTTCCACGTCCAAAGACCAATCAAATATCTAAAAATTTTCAGTGATTTTGTCCTTATTGTAGCTTTTCGGAAGCACGCTTACACCCTGCTCTATTCCCCATCTCAATAGTACCTGAAATTAAAGTTGGAAATCCATATCATCTCTATGTCAGTTTGAAACCCGAGACATGCTTGTCACCACAAAGAAATTTTTGAACTTAAAAGCAACACAAATACCTGAGCTCGTTTCTTTTCGTGCTTTTTTGACCAATTTCTTGAATAACGGGGTTCTCCATGACGGCATTTGAACCCCACCAATTATTGGGAGCTCCTAGTGGAGACCATGCACTTACATGAATATTGTGCTTGTTGCAAAGCTCTCTCAGATTTTTCTGCTGCCACATCCGATGCATCTCCATCTATCATGCCACGTCATAGTATAATTATAAACAATTTTTGGTTAAAAAAAAAAACTTATATTAAGCTTATGTTGGTGGTGGAGGCCTCATTAGTAATGATAGAGGTCAGATAAATCACCAAGCTGAAGTAAGGGCGATGCTTACGGGCCTTCGATTTGGGTTTTAGGAGAATTGTTTCGGAGGGGATTCCAAAAATATTATAACTTCCTTTCAAAAAGGGAAGCTAAATAATTTTAGCAACCATGATATGATGATGATATTGATAATTAGATGCTATCTTCTTCTTCTATGAAGCACTATATAGCCATAGTAGAATAAATCTTTGAATACTTGACTATTCCTTTCCATATGCCAAGTCTCATGACTCTTGGCTTCTCTACTTACACTTGCATATTTGATGAACACTTGACTCTATATTGTATGCACACTTATACATGACTCTTACACTTCCATAGCTTGCACACTCTAATCTAAGATACTTGTACACATCTTTACATTGTATTTGCACTCTTACATATAAGATACTTGTGCACATAGACTCAACTTACATTTGCACACTAATTCATATGACACTTGTGCATTTCCTATACATTCTAACTTTACGTAACACTTGTGCATTTCCTAAGATTCACACTTACATAAAGGGAAATATTACTCACACTCTAAACTATGACTCAACCCTAATCTAATATTTACATATGTACCATGAAGTTACCATGGGATACATTAGAATGTATCAAATAATGTAATATACTCCAACATGATGAAAATACCTTCTACAAATGGTTACCTCTATACTTAACCAAAGAATCTATCTAGGTTGTCTTTGGTTAAGTACTATAAGACAATATAACAGATCCTTGGTTAAGTCATCTATGATCCTCATATTGTTCCTAGTTTTTTTTTGACATTTTGGTGACTTTTGGAGGAGGTGAAACCCTATTTTGCTTCCCCATCATCTTCCAATTATCCAAAGCTAGCTCTAGTGGCTGAGATTGAAAATTAAACTTTGAGGATCCTGGCTCAGGGTTAAATTCAAAATTGTTCTCAACACCCATTGCCACTAAGTCTTGCATAAGGTTCTTAGACACAGGGATAATTGCTTTGGTAAGCCCCAAATCTGTGCACTGTTCCATACCCTGCCACGTAGACTTTATATCCACAGGCAAAAAATCCTCTTCTTTGAAATGAAGAGATGATGCCTCTTGTCGCAACTTTACAGGCCAGTGAATTAGGTACAGATCTACGTATTCCAGATGTAAATTTTTGTGCATCACAAATTTAATTTAATTTACAATGAGAAACAGCTCTGCAAACTACAGAAAATGTGGCATTGAAATATCAAATATCAGTAATAGTGAAGCCCTTTTCACAAGGCCATTGTGAAAGGCTTGATTGAGAGCTTGTCCCAAAGGACGTTTCGAGTTATAAGAGCTGGCGGTATCAAAGTGCCTATAGCCCACCTACAAATGTTTGCATGCAATAACAGTCAACTACTCTGTTTATTTTTGTAAGTTAATGGAAAGATGGACGACTAAGAAGAATATATCGGGCATTGAATTTTTACCTGCAGAGCAATGGCCACGGCTGCCTTAATCTCCTCCTCGTTCTGATTGAGAGAAGCAGTTCCGAGGCCAATCAACGGAATCTTGGCTCCTGTATGTAGTTCAGCCGTTCCTTGGCAAACACCCATAACTAACAATTCGAACCACATTAGTTCCAAGATTGCTAACAAATTGAGTCATATTAGTTCTGATATAAGGTTGAAAGTCTTAATTGAAAGAATCCTTCCAACATAGAAAATCATTATTATAGAAATAAATGTTTAGATCCTTCCATGATATTTTTATCTCCTACAATCAAGTTCAATTCTAATTTTTGTCTAATAAAATTCTTTAATGAAGGTTAGTTTAGCTTATATAATTATAACATTCAAATATTACTACAATAAGGTGTTTGGGGATATCATATTTGGTACAATCTTAAACTTATTCAATCTCACACTTATTCAACCTTAATTGTAGTTTATAAATAAAATATTATAGATGAAAAGACATTATCTACTATTATATTAAATTTAGAAAATCCAATAGAGATGCAGTTAAAAGGATTCTGCATCTTAAAAAATTACAACATGCTAAAAGGTAAATATAAAACCAATATCATGCAATAAAATTTAGATTTTTATTAAAAGCTTATTGGTTTAGGATGCAAAAAGAAAAAAATACTAACACATGTAGATAGAATGAAATAATGTTAGACAATATATAAAGTTTTTGTAAAAGTATGGTCATCTACATCAACAATAAAACTTGAATAACATGGAATGATATGAAAAGTAAATTGATGCAAACAAAAACAATAAGAAAAAGAATCTAAACAAGACATAGGGGTCCAACTACTTTTGTCAAAAATACAATATAGTTTTCTTCAAAAAGGGATAAAACTCAACCAAGGTTTTACATATTTAACTTACAACAGTTGATCCAAAGGGGAAGTTAAACTATAAGTATTGCAAGGAGATTCAATGTATAGAAAAGAACTATTGAAATTTGATTATAGGTTAACCTAAAAAAAATAAGTATGAGGTAATCTTACTTAAGGAGTAAGTTTATTTCCTTTAATTGGATCTTTATTAGCTATGAAAGATATCAAAAATGACTAATGTTAGACTTTAGCATTGTAGAATTGTCCATTTGAACTTTAATACAATGTAATAAATGACTTGATTGACAAAAATTATTGGATTTCAAGTAGAAAAATATGGAGAGCTCAAGCCTTATCAAGTATATCTTCTTGAGAAAATGTTAAAATTACAATTTCTACAATATTTAAAAAGTGTCCCAAGGGGGACAATGCAACAGTTTGGGCTTTGGCTCTTCTTCGGGAGGTCCAAGGTTCAAACCGTGGCATGGGTGAGTGTGTGAGGGCGTGGGTGTGTGTTATTAAAAAAAATATATTAAAAACTAAAGTTATTGGTGTATTAGACTTGATTCATATAGATATAAGTGGTTTAGTGTAAACTAATTCTCTTTAATGTGTAAGGTATGTAGCAACATCCACTAATAATTATTCTAAAAATATCATCCATTGAATCAAACAAAAATCAATAATTTTGAATACGTAAAATATTATAAAAAATATACTAAGAAATTGACTTGTTAGTGATAATGCTATTGAGCATAGCTCAACAAAATTTGAGCCATATTGTACACCAATGGGAATATCTAGAAAAATAAGATATTTTTATTATCCTAAATAAAAATGGCATAGAAGAGAGGATGTACCAATAAATAATAGATAATTCCCAAATAGTGCTTAAAGATAGAAAATTATTAAGGGATTGATGTGGAAGAATCCATTACTAAATAAAAAACTAAAATGATTGGCAAATTGTTTAGTTAACCGCCAAAACCTAGAAGTAGAAATGAAGTAGTGGATGTAGAAGAAAAAATTAAAAGAACAAAGTAGACAAGAAGAAGATAAAAATAGTGAGAAAAGAGAGTGGAATAGATGTAGAGGTGGATACAAGAATAAAAGAGAAGCTTTAGAAAAGAGAGAATGTGGAGAAGAACGATTTGAAGTAAAAAGAGATGTTAGAGAACTCCAAAAATATCATTTATAATTTATTGTCCTGCAATTATTTTTCAATAAATAATTTACATTTCAAATCCTAAATTATCTCATGTTTATATGAATGATGAATGTTTATATTGTTGAAATAGTGCATTGGAATGTTTGGTGTGTGTGCAAGTCTATATATTTAAGGGAGAAGAGAAGATCATCTCCTGGATTATGATGACTGGACTTGAACATTGAGTATTGGGTCAAGTAAGTATCAGAATCTGAAGAACACAAGCTTATACTAAGGGGGGATGAACATTATAAGACCACTTATTACTTTTCTTTCTCAAACAATATTATGCAATATATCGATGGCAATATCAACAAAAGTAATCAAAGCAATGCATAAATCACCATACACAATAGAGACACCAATTTAACGTGGTTCACCCAATGTGGGCTACTCCACAAAGAAAATATTCCACTAAAATTTTCTCAACAAATATCTTGGGAATCCTTCCCTTTTAAAATGTTTATGGACCCCTATCCAAAGAAGACACCATTCCCCTAATCAAGTTCATGGATACCTGTCCATAGGAGACACTAATCCCCTCAGCTGGTTTGTGGATATCTATCCACAAGAGAACTTCTTCTCCTCTGCTCTGGTTGGTGATCCTCTAGAAGACTATTGCCTCCACTTCATTGGCTTGTGGATCTCTCTCCATAGAAGACCTCTTTCCTCACTGCCCTGGATAATGGATCTCTATCCACTAGAGACTATTATCCTCTACTCTGTCACCTCCAAAGCTTGTTCTCATCTCTTTTCAATCTCTATCTCAAATCTATACTAAACACAGTCCTTCAGTCTAGCATAAATATGCTCAATATCTATCTTAAATCTACACTAAACATAGTCCTTCGGTCTAGCACAAATCTTCTCAATATCTATCTCAAATCTACACAAAACACAGTTCTTCGATCTAGCACAAATCTACCCTTAAATCTGCATAAAACTCTGTCCTCAAGCCTTAACACAAATATTGATCCATTCAAAAATCAACTTTGCTATATCTGCCCCAAGCCTTAACATAAAGCTTAAAAAAATCAATCAATCAATTCTGCTCTCAAGTCTTCTCAAAGACTTACCTCAAATTCATCCATAAGTCCTCTCAAGAACTTGCTCAATCTGCTCAACAAGTTCTCTCTAGAACTTGTCCAATATGATTGTAAGTTTCCACAAAAGCTCACACAAATCTGTCCTTAAGCTTTCACAAAAGCATACTCAACTCTATCCTCAAATATCCTCTACGAATTACTCAAATGTTCCCACTAGCTTTCACAAAAACTTATTCAAATCAATTGCAAAATTTGCATACAAAACTCAACTCAATCTCTTTCAAAAAACTTCTTCAATCACTCAAACAAGTTTCACTCAGAATTTTGTTTAACCTCAAAAACATATAGAGAATGGTTAGAGACTCAATATGTTTCAAACTCACAAAACTCAACTTAATCTCTTTTAGAAAATCTCTTCAATCACACAAACAAATTTCATTTAAAATTTTGTTTAACCACATAAACATATAGAGAATGGTAAGAGACTCAATATGTTTCACTCTCACAAATAACTCTATCACTTTCAAACTCCTTTTCAAATCAATTTATAATAAAGAACAATTTGTTTCATAGAACTTGAACTATCACTCCAATGCATTCACTCAATGATGCTCATCCAATTTCACTCAACCATTCACTCAATGAAACACAACTTGCATATAAACCCTAACCAAGTGTTTCGCTATATTTTCAAAAAGTCACACTATAAATATCAACCCTTGACTCAATATTATTCCACATTCACATAACAATGATACTCATGACCTTTTCTCAAACCCTAATCATGCACATGAAAGTTTACTCAAATATTTCCAATAATGCTTATCAAACAATCTCACATAAAAATGATACTCATGATCTTTCACAAACCCTAGTTCAAGATAGTTCTCATTTTCACACTCAAATGTACTCACAAACTTCCACAAATCATGCACATGAAGGCTCACTCAAATATTTCCAACAATGCTTATCAAACAAACCTTTTCACTCCAACTTGCACTTCACAACATTTCAACAAAACAATATTTCACTCACAAGGATGATATGCCCATACCTTTTGTTTTTAAGAAGATTTGATCTCAAAATCTATCTCAATCACAATCAACTTCTTTGTCAATATCAATGGTTAGATATAAAAACTGTACACTCAATTATTTCACTCAAAAAAACTTCACCATACAAAATTATTAAATCTCAATTACACCTTATTTCTACTCCTTTATAAATTCTAACCACCAAAATTAAAATAAAATATTTTAACTTTATTTTCCCTTTTATCTCCCTCAATAACTCATAAACACAATTTAATTTTTCTCACTATGCAATTTCTAAATTATCAAAACCTTGGGCAAAATAAAATATTTCCACACTATGCAATTTCAGATTATCAAAACCTTGGCAAATAATAATGTGAGCGCATACCTTTTATTAAACCAACCAAAATCTTTAGCGAGATTCGAACACCCAACCTCGTCTCTCCAAGCGCCTTCGTGCAAAGCACGTCTACCAACTAGGATACATGCCCTCACAGAATAACAAGAGCGCATGATTCCCTTTTGTTCTATCTCTTCTCTGATGATGTAAACAAAACTAGTTTCCTCCCTTTGCCAAATGACGATCGCATGGATCGAACCCTCGAACCCATGACCTAACGCTTTACAAACATCTTAACGTAGCCCTCGACTGCCATGTGTGCTATCGAGTGCCTTGAACCATCGTTGGTGCTCCCCTTGTATTTAATTCCATGGTTGCCCTCTTAATTCTTTAAACACATGCGAATATTTTCCTTACCAATGCAGCGCATGCTTTCCTTTTGGAAATTAACATTCGCATGGATAATATTTATGAAATAAACTTGCCCCCTTTTATACCATATACCAAATTGTTTAACACGTTAGCAAACTTTAGAAATTTGAATTTAATTTGAATTTAATTTAAACTTTGGTGCCTTAATTTATTATTTAAATTTAAATTTTAACCTATGGTTAAAATATTTAAATTTAAATAAATTAAACCATAGTCTTTAAAATCTGCCAAATGGGTCTTTTGGAGAAATTAAATTTTGATAACTCCTTGGCCTTCATTTTTCTTCAAACCAACCTGTAACCTAGAATATTATAATATTAGATATTATAATATTATTATTTCCATTTAAACCTGCTTCTTTGCCTTTTTGGAAAAACCACTAGAAGACATTAATGACAACAAAACTTGGACATCAACCTCTTGACATGAATGCATGGATGACAATGAAACTTGATCATCATTCTCTTGACATCAATGACAACAAAACTTTCTCATATTTCCAAAAGAATCATTGTATTAAGAATCCCTACAGTCTTTGTATCAGGCATCTTACGCAAGATTTTATCCATTGTCATATAACGAAGGAAGAGATATTTTTTAATTAGTTTTTCATACAAATAAATAAGTGTTGTATAATTAATTTCCATATACCTAAGAAAGAGATATTATCATCAATTCATATGCCATACAATTAAGGAAGTGTCATACAACTTGATCATCATACAACGAAGGTGTCATACAATGAAAATTGTTGTGCATTGACTTGGTCATACAAGTGGATTAGCCATTCAATGACGATGGTCATAAAATAGGGAAATATTGTTGTACAATAGGAAGGAATTTATTGTATCCCACATCTGCATTATTTTTTAAATGAGAGCTATTTTTGATATGTATTAGAGGAATATGGAATAATGATAAAGAGGAAGACCACATGGCTTGGGATCCTTACCCATAGATATAGTGGAAATCCTTAGAGGAGTTACCGCTAGGTTAGATGCAATTGAGAATGTTCAAATGAGAGGTGTTCATCTTGAGGAGATTAGTAATAGAGAAGAAGAGGAATCTAGAAAGTTGGTCACAAAGAAGCTCAAGATGAAGTGTAAGAAGAAGAACTGGGATTGATTTAGGAAATCTCAAATATGGAAAGTAAATTAAAGATGAATACTCCCAATTTTAATGGAAATTTGAATCTTGAAGAATTAATAGATTAAATAACAAACAAAAAAATATTTTTTGACATTGAATCAATGGAGGATCCAAAGCGGGTCAAATTTACATGTGTTGGATGTGTGCCAAAAATACTAGATTTGTGTTTTTAGAATTTGCTAGACACGTGTTGATATGTTATTAGTTGGTTATCTAAAAATGGGTGGGAAAACCCTAAATATGGTACCTCTGCATGTGTATTTATTTTCATATATGCAACTCTATAATATGAATATATGTGAAGAATCATGTGAGAATAACATGTCTCAGATGTAATGTTGAATATATTGTGAGTGAAGTTCTTCATTTGTTTTTCTATCTATGCTCTATGGCATGTCATGTATAAATTTTTACTTGTAAATTATTTTTTTGTTTCTTGTTAGTTGTTTATCAATTGCACATTATTTTCTTCATTGTATGATTTTATTTAATCATTTATTTATTTTGAGTTTTTTGGCCCACTAGACCAACAACTAGTATCAAAGCAACTTGAGAAAACTTATTTTCCTGGTTGTGCACAAAGCTTGTAAATTTTATTTTGTGTTATTTTTGGTGGATTTGCAGTTAAATCCATTTCCATAGCACACAGTGCAGTGAGAGATTTGTGAAGATTTATAGCAGTAAATATGAAAGGTGAATTTGGTATAGAGAATTTCAATGGAAAAAATTTATTCTCTATAAGTTGAAGATGGATTTTTTTCTTGTGGAAATATATTTAGAGATAGTTGTCATTGCAACAATGATGCTTGCAGAAATGTCATAAGTTGAATGAGATAAACAAAATGAGAAATTTATCACCTTAATTGGTTCGAACTTGGTTGATTCTATTTTGATGAATTTCCAGGGTGCTAAGACTGCTAAGGAGCTATGGGATAACTTGAGAAATTTGTATGAGTCCAAATCTCTAATGAACTTAATATTCTTGAGAAAAATTTGTATTCTTTAAAGATGAAGAATGGAGAAAGTATAGCTAACCACTTGAATTTTTTCAATACACTGATGAACCAACTAATGTATGCTAGTGATGAGGTTAAAGAGACCGAACAATGCATCTGCTTACTGTGTAGTTTGCCTAACTCTTGGGATAATCCTGTTGTTCCAATTAGTGGGAGTTATAATCTAGAAAATCTCAAGAAAGATGAGAGTGTTGCCTAGCTACTACAAGAGGAAACAAGGAGAATGAATGTGAAGCATTCTAAGTACTCAGAAGTTTTGATAACTAGAGGATATACCAAAGATAGAGATGGTCATAAATATTTTGGTGTAAGAAGATCTAAATTATGAAGATCTACCAGTAGAGGAAGGAAGTATCAACTGGTGTGTTGGAGGTGCAAGGAGAAAGATCATAAAAAATATGAATTTAAAGTAGATATACCCAAAAACAAATATGATTCAACTACCAGTGATAAGAATTTTTTGCATATTTCTAATACATGTCTTATTATTTACACACAACTTGATGTGTGTTTGATAGATTGTAGAGAATCCTTACATATGAATTCTCATAAGGAGTGGTTTGTAGAATATGAATAAGAAAACTATGGTAGATTTTTCTTGGGTGATAGTTTTAGCCAAGAAAGTTTTGGTAGAGGTAAAGGTTAAAATCAAACTTAGAGATGAGAGTCTTAAGTGTATCCCAAATGTTAGACACATTCTAAGATTAACAAGAAATATAAACATCTCTAAGAGTGGTAATTTTGGAGGAGTGATAGGTGAGAAAGGAAAACTTTAAACATCTTCAAGAGTGGCAATTTGGCCTAAGAAGGTTCTTTGCTATGCTAAAAAAAATGACTAGGAAGCAAAGGATCTTACCTTGTACTTACCTAAAATCATAATGGTTGTTATGTGAAACAAATCACCTGATAGGGGGGATCCCATTTTTGAGCTCAAAAAAAACTATTTGGTTCTAGATGATTCTGTCTGTAAGTCATGTGGGTCCTGAAGGTTATAGAAACCATCCTAGTTTTGATGGTTCTAGCTATAAACTACCTTGGTTTTGATGATTTAGGCCAGTGGACTTTGTTGTTTGGTTAGCTTGGATGTGTCTCAATTTGGATGTGCTATTACTACTTTCAAATATCCAAACACAAGTGAAAGCACGAGGATATGAAAACAAAATACAGAAATCCCAAAGTGCGATGTATGCAAAAGCGAAACGTAACACTAAGTCCTACAAACTAAAACACATGAAAGGAGAAACGTAAACCAATTGAAACAAGATAGAAAGAAAATTTTGAGTATGACCCTTTTTATTAATTTGCTTTAAACATCATGTTACAATACATCTCCTCCATTTTGGGGACTAGGAGCGTTAAGTAGGGCTCTATTACACCACGTATTTGTACGCTTTCTTCCGCGTGCCCACATGTAAAATGGGTGGACCAAACGTCACCACCACTTGCGTTGATGAGTCTTGACTCCTTTCTGCTCCTTTAATATTGGGATCTTGTGTTCAAGGAAATAGAAAATAGTCAGTAGCACCTATAGATAAAATGAAACATGCGATCCCCAAGCCTGCGGTCAGTGTATGCATAAAATGATTAAAACGATGACTGAAACATATCAAAATGAGCTGAAAATTTGACAGAAGCAATAAAACCTTACCAGGAAGCCACTGCAAAAGGAACAGTCCAGAAATCTTGCACATATTTCTAATTGCTCCAGGGTGGGACGATTAGAACTATAATAACCTGTCTAAAAGCCACCACCTAAATGTCCAGTCCAAAAGCCTCCACATCACCTGTAGAGTTGGGATTAGTTAAAACGGGGTATTTTGGGATGACCCAAATGGTCATATTTTTCCAATTTGGCCTCTATCATCCATAATTTGATGATGCTATTTGCATGTTAGTGAAAGCAGGAAATGATAAAAGCATGATCAAAACTTGTCAGAATCACATGAAATTTAAATGACAGCATATGTAAACAACCTAGAATCATATGCAAAAGAAAAATCAAGGAAACCTACCATAGATTTCTAATCGCTTTAGGCTGGGGCGATTAGGATTGCGATAGTTTAGGGGGCGCCCGGGGGTGGACGCCCACCGTTTGGGACTCTGTTTCAGCACCAATCCACTTGGGATGGGTCCAAAACCTCTTATGGGGTTGTGTCAAAAAATTTGGTGGGATATTATGGCCAAATGTTCGGGTTTGGGTCCAGATTGCGCTTCCAATAATCACCCAATAACCTCCCTCTAAAAGAGAGATCAAGGATGTAAAAGCATAATCGATGGGTGAGGATATAATTTGGAAGCACTTCGTTGCTCCAAAGGATCCTCTCTGTTATCCTTTTTTTGGGTGAGAAGACTCACCAATTTATAGACCTAGGGTCTTTCTCTTTGAATGCGCATGTGAGGGCGCCACTTGAGTTGCTTGTCCTATTTTGAGAGAAAATATTATTCCCTGATTTAGAGTCTTCTTGCATGAGACATCCAAAATCAAAGACATGCATGACTGAAGTTTCTCTCCTTGATTTGAAGTCGTTCCTCGCAATTGCATGGCCTGAAGCTACAGTTAACTGGCGGACCTATCGAGGTTTGAATTTTTTCCAGTCAAACCTTATATTCGCCCCACCCTAGGGTGAATGCTGATAATCATCCCTGGGTGGGACGAATACCAGTTTGTAATCGTCCCAGGGTGGGACGAGTAGGGAGAAAAGTGCCAAAAAGGTGCCAAATTGACCTTTTACCTTCTAAACTGCTATGGGAGTGGTTAGGACCACTATTTAACCTCTAGGGGCTGCCCTAGGGGCTATGTGTGTCAATGCGATCGGTGCTTGTTGTCACATAATTAGATTGGTGTTGTTTTGATGTCTACAGATGCCTCTTTTTGGGAAGCGTTGTGCAAGGCATAGCGCTGAGCAAAAATAGATAACCAACGCACTAATGATTAGGGTTTCTCAGTAACCTAACCAACTCTTGATGCCCCAAGTATGGAAATGGCATGCATTCTTGAATATTTGCTTCTAATGAGATAAGGGGATTAATTCAAGTATTAACCTTTTTTAGTGAGGTGTTACTTGATCTTGGACATTGTTCAGTCGTGAATAGGCAAAGGGTGCAACCTTTTGTCTATGGGAACCTTGAGTTCATGATTCATGAATGCCAAGTGTTTGATCAACTTGTGATTATTGCTTGTTTGCTGCCCCAAGTAGGAGCGTGATTGTATTTGTCAATGATCCTTTGAATGCGTGCCATTTCCTTGATTGGGTGTGTTTTTGTTGATTGGTGACTAAGTGTGACTACCCCATCAAGCGACGAATCGATGAGGGAATGACCAACATGAGAAAAGTGACAAGTCACTTGACCCAAGATGACTTATGTAAGGGTGCCTTCAGTTGGTTTTAGGTGAATGCTTATGTAGTTTCTGAACATTATGACCTATTTTTGGTGGGTTTGAACCCTTTTTGTGATGCATTTTGGAGCTAAAATTGTCAAAAATTCATCCGCCCGTGGAGCGGTCCAGCTATGGTAGCCTTCTTAGGGAGTAGGATAGTGATAATTTGTGACCCCAATGTCTATTTTAGATGCCAAGAATGTCAGGTGCAAAGGCACCTTTGTTCAACAATGTTATTGCTATTTTTGGTTGGGTTGTGACCCTTTTGGTGACGCCATTTGGGGATGAAATTCTTGACAATCCGTCCTCCCGTGGAGCGGTTCGGCTATGGTAGCTTTATTAAGGAATAGGATAGTGAGGATTTGTGACCCCGATGTCTGTTTTGCATACCCAGAATGTCAAGTGCAAAAGCACTCTTACTGGACAATTTTATTGCTTGTTTTTGGTGCATTTTGTGCAGTTTTTGTTTTTTTTTGAAATTTTTGCTCTGTAATCATCCTTGGGTGGGACAAATACCAGTTTAGTAATCGTCCAAGGGTGGGATGAGTGCTAACCAGAGTGAGCGTCCCAGGGAGGAACGATTACAGGCTCAAAAAGCCTATTTAAGGAACAAAACTGGGTGTTGGGCTCATTTGCATTTTTTTTTCCTGGTGATTTGGAACTCTAAGGAGGAGGAGGTCAATTCTGCGAAGCGAAGCACTGCTGAATTTTTCCCGCCACCATGAGTTCACGAACCGGATCATCAAGCGACGGAGCCGAAGCGAGACCAGTGAGTGCTCTTCCTCTTTATTGTTTGTGTTGTTTGTTACAGTTTTTAAAACCGCAATTTAGTTGTTTTTTTCTTTTGTATTTTGTTTTTCAAATTAAAAATGAAACCCTAAAAAGAAGTTGTTTTGGCTTCATTAAAACTTAGGTTGAAAACCTAGTGGAAACCATGTTTATTTGGCATCTGTGATAAACTAAAAGAAACCCTAGTCTAACAAAAATTAAAACTTAGTTTAAAAACTATGGTTAACCCTAGTTTAACAAAGATCAAAACTTAGCTTAAAAACTTAACACTAGTTGAACAAAGATCAAAACTTAGCGTAAAAAGTTAGTTTAACCCTAGTGGAAAAAAGATCAAAACTTAGCTTAAAAACTTAGTTTAACCCTAGTTGAACAAAGATCAAAACTTAGCTTAAAAACTTAGTTTAACCCTAGTTGTTTTTTGTTGTTATTTGTTTTTTTTTTTTTTTGAATTTATCAATGTAGACTAAGGGTAAACCCTAGGTGAACTGAAAAATTTGTTTTTGTTTTTATTTGCTTTATTTTGTTTGTCAGTGTAGACTAAGGGTAAACCCTAGGTGAACTGAAAATTTTGTTTGTGTTTTTATTTGTTTTTTTTGTTTGTCAGTGTAGACTAAGGGTAAACCCTAGGTGAACTGAAAAATTTGTTTTTGTTTTTATTTGTTTTTTTTGTATGTTTGTTTTGAATTTATCAGTGTAGAATAAGGGTAAACCCTAGGTGAACTGAAAATTTTATTTTTATTTTTATTTGTTTTTTTTGTTTGTCAGTGTAGACTAAGGGTAAACCCTAGGTGAACTGAAAAATTTGCTTGTGTTTTTATTTGTTTTTTTTGTTTGTCAGTGTAGACTAAGGGTAAACCCTAGGTGAACTAATTTTTTTTTTTTTTTGTATGTTTGTTTTGAATGTATCAGTTGAACTTAGAGTTAAAAACCCTAGGGACCGAAAAATTGTGTTTGAATTTTTTGTGTATTTGTTAATTTATTAGTGTAGACGTAGAGTGAAAAACCCTAGGACTGACAAATATTTTTTTGAATTTTTTTTGTTTTGAATTTATCAACTGAATGTTAGAGTTAATAACCCTAGGACTGAAAAATGTTGTTTTGAATTTTTTGTATTTTGGTTTTAATTTATTAGTTGACCTTAGAGTTAAAAACCCTAGGAACTGAAAAATTATTTTTGAATTTTTTTGTTGTTTTTAATTTGTCAGTTGAGACGTAGAGTTAAAAACCCTAGGCACTGACAACTATTTTTGACTGTTTTTGTTTTTGTTAATTTATCAGTTTGACCTAGAGTTAAAAAAAAACTTAGGAACTGACAAACTGTTATTTGAATGTTTAATTTTTTTTTTAGTTTTGTTGCTCATTATTTGGCTGCTCTTAGCTGTACATTATGTTGTGCATTGATGTATATTCATGTTATTGATGTATGGTTTATCATGTTATTAATGTTTTTGTTTTGTTTTCTTTTGTAGGTTGTGAAGAGCCGGTACCGTGTGTCGACAATTTTCTCTGAAGCATGGGAGGCGCTGACTTTGGCTGAGTAGGAGTGGCTTGATGCCCTTGGGCTCAAGAAGGTGACTCGACTAGATCCTGTGGTCGGGGATCAGGCCTATTTGATGGCCCTAGTCAATTTGTGAGATACCCAAACCAATACCTTCCATCTCCCAACAGAGGAGATGACAGTGACCTTGGAGGATGTCTATCAAATTTTGTGGATTTTGATAGACGGGCTACCCATCAGGATGACATCGCGTGATCAGTGGACAACTGTACTGACGCGATGCTTCAGGCATGGGGAGGAGTTAGGTGTGGATAGCCCAATGGAGAAGGTAGAGAGCGACTGCCAGATTGGTAGGATTTTGGTATGATGGTGGCTAGAGAGGGGCATGTTGGGAGTGAGGCACACGGTACTGATGGGCCTCACTTCTAACATGCTGCTACCCAAATATTTGGGTGCAAGGTTCCCGTGGAACCTGTTAGAGGTGGTTTTTAGGTTGGTGGAGTGTCCGACGGAGGCACACCTGATCATGAGATGGGGATAGACTCTGCTGGCATAGCTCTATGACAAGTTGTACGAGGTCCACTTTCAGATGCGAAAGGGGATTGGATGCAGCTATCTGTTGCAGTGTTGGGCTTGGTAGCACATAGCTATGGAGAGGCCAGTGGGGTTGCTGTGGATGACTTGAGCGAAGATGGTATACCGAGAGATTAGGTAAAAGGCATTGTGGCAGAATTCTAAGGAGCAGGGATAGAGTCGGCGGTGGGTAGGTGTTGTAGGGCACTATGTCGATGTCTTCGCTCATCTTGCTCTAGGGGAGGTTTCCTGGTGCCCCTATAAGGATTGTCCAGCTTGACCTGAGGCTGGAGAGTGGATGCAGCGAGTTTGTAGGGGGAGGTGGCTGATTGGGTAGCATGGGACTGAGTAAGAGTTCTTCCCGTATGGCCAGGTGACACGATAGTTTAGGGTGCACCATGGGTTACTTGGTGAGACCTTGATCTATCAAAATCGAGGGGATGAGAGGACTCTAGTTTGGCTAGTCATTGCACCGCTAGGTGAGGATTTAGATACAACAATTGACGTCCCAAACATGGATGACATTGGGGTTACCGCTAAGTATGAGCAGTGGTGGACTCTATGGCGATGGCAGGGAGAAGGGCCACTGGGAGGTACAGAGGTAGCAGTAGCAAGTGGGGAGGGTGGAGAGGCACCAGGAGAGGGTTGGGGAGCTCCGCTAGAGGATGCGAACATGTTGGAGGTGGATGATGTGGGGGTGGATTTTGGGGTTTCGGATTAGCCCGATATGCAAGACATTCTGGAGTAGTGGGAGCCTGAGCAGCCCGCAGTATCGGATTCACCTATGCACCAGGTAGTCTCGAAGGGTGTGGAGGCGAGGCATCATGCTGAGATAGCATGATTGGAGGACCTACTATGGAGGCAAGATGAGGAGCTGGGGGAGGCTCTGCAAGAGAGGGATCTCCTACGGACTCAGTTGGTTGAGCGGGAGAACACATTTGTTGCGTACCACCGATGGGATGGGGACACGAATGCTGCACAGGAGAGGGATCTTCTATAGACGTAGTTGGCAAAGAGGGAGAAGGCATTGGCCTAGCATGACGATGTAGTAGCTTTGTATCATCGATGGGATGCAAAGTGGTTTTAGCACCAGATGGATTTAGAGGGAGAGATTATCCACCTCAGGGGGTGGTTACCTGACCCCTCTAGAGGTGGGTCTTCACGTCGAATGAGGGGTAGCGATACTGAGTATTCAGCATCATCTCATCATAGGCGATTGGATGAGGGGGGTGCTAGCGGTCATGATGTAGGGGTGAGTAGCAGCCACCTTGAGAGGTCCCATAGGACCCACACCATGGGGGGTAGTTCTCGTCACATCGATCCTACGTGATCATGGTGGTTGATGCCCTAGGCTTGGGGGTTTTTGAGTTTTTGCTTTGTTGCGAGGTCATAGGACCGGTTTATTGTAGCCTACGGGTATTTTTGATGATATATATATATATATATATATATATATATATATATATATATATATATATATATAATTTATAGATCAAGGATGTAAAAGCACAATCGATGGATGAGGATATAATTTGGCAGAACTTCGTTGCTCCAAAGGCTCCTCTCTGTTCTCCTTTTTTTGGGTTAGAAGACTCACCAATTTATAGACCTAGGGTCTCTCTCTTTGAATGCGCATGCGAGGGTGCCACTTGAGTTGCTTGTCATATTTTGAGAGAAAATATTATTCCCATATTTAGAGTCTCCTTGCATGAGACCTCCAAAATCAAAGACATGCATGACTGAAGTTTCTCTCCTTGATTTGAAGTCATTCCTCGCAATTGCATGGCCTGAAGCTGCAGTTAACTGGCGGAACTATCGAGGTTTGAATTTTTTCTAGTCAAACCTTATATTCATCCCACCCTGGGGTGAATGCTTATAATCATCCCTAGGTGGGACGAATACTAGTTTGTAATCGTCCCAGGGTGGGACAAGTAGGGAGCAAAGTGCCAAAAAGGTGCCAAATTGACCTTTGACCTTCCAAACCGCTATGGGAGTGGTTAGGACAACTGTTTAACCTCTGGGGGATGCCCTAGGGGCTATGTATGTTAATGCAATTGGTGCTTGTTGTCACATAATCAGATTGGTGTTGTTTTGGTGTCTACAGATGCCCCATTTTGGGAAGCACTGTGCAAGGCACAACGTTGAGCAAAAATAGATAACCAACGCACTAATGATTAGGGTTTCTTAGTAACCTAACCAACTCTTGATGCCCCAAGTATGGAAAGGGCATGCATTCTTGAATCCTTGCTTCTGATGAGCTAAGGGGCTTAATTCAAGTATTAACCTTTTTCAGTGAGGTGTTATTTGATCTTGGACATTGTTCAGTCATGAATAGGCAAAGGACGCAACCTTTTGTCTGTGGGAACCTTGAGTTCATGATTCATGAATGCCAAGTGTTTGATCATCTTGTGATTATTGCTTGTTTGCTACCCCAAGCAGGACTGTGATTGTCTTTGTCAATGATCCTTTGAATGCGTGCCATTTCCTTGATTGGGTGTGTTTTTGTTGATTGGTGACTAAGTGTGATTACCCCCTCAAGCGACGAATCGATGAGGGAATGACCAACATGAGAAAAGTGACGAGTCACTTGACCCAAGATGACTTATGTATCGGTGCCTTCAGTTGGTTTTCGATGAATGCTTATGCAATTTTTGAATATTATGACCTATTTTTGGTGGGTTTGAACCCTTTTTGTGACGCATTTTAGAGCTGAAATTGTCAAAAATCCGTCCGCTCGTGGAGCGGTCCAGCTATGGTAGCCTTCTTAGGGAGTAGGATAGTGAAAATTTGTGACCCCAACATTTGTTTTGGATGCCAATAATGTTAGGTGCAAAGTCACCTTTGTTCGGAAATGTTATTGCTATTTTTGGTTGGGTTGTGACCCTTTTGGTGACGCCATTTAGGGATGAAATTCTTGACAATCCATCCTCCCATGGAGCGGTCCAGCTATGGTAGCTTTCTTAGGATATAGTATAGTGAGGATTTGTGACCTCGACGTCTATTTTACATACCCGGAATGTCAAGTGCAAAAGCACTCTTATTGGACAATTTTATTGCTTGTTTTTGGTGCATTTTGTGCAGTTTTAGTTTTTTTTTGAAATTTTTGCTCTGTAATCTTCCTTGGGTGGGACGAATACTAGTTTAGTAATATTATCAGGGTAGGACGAGTGTTAACCAGAGTGCGCATCCCATGGAGGAACGATTACAGGCTCAAAAATCCTATTTAAGGGCCAAAACTGGGTGTTGGGATCATTTGCATTTTTTTTTCCTGGTGATTTGGAGCTCTAAGGAGGAGGTCAATTCTGCGAAGCGAAGCGCTGCCAAATTTTTCCTGCCACCATGAGCTCACGGATTGGATCATAAAGCGATGGAACCGAAGCGAGACCAGTGAGTGCTCTTACTCTTTATTGTGTGTGTTGTTTGTTACAAATTTTAAAACCGCAATTTAGTTGTTTTTTTCTTTTGTATTTTGTTTTTCAAATTAAAAATGAAACCCTAAAAAGAAGTTGTTTTGGCTTCATTAAAACTTAGGTTGAAACCCTAGTGGAAACCATGTTTATTTGGCATTTGTGATAAACTAAAAGAAACCCTAGTCTAACGAAAATTAAAACTTAGCTTAAAAACTGTGGTTAACCCTAGTTTAACAAAGATCAAAACTTAGCTTAAAAACTTAAGTTAACCCTAGTTGAAAAAAGATCAAAACTTAGCTTAAAAAGTTAGTTTAACCCTAGTGGAAAAAAGATCAAAACTTAGAATAAAAACTTAGTTTAACCTTAGTGGAACAAAGATCAAAACTTAGCTTAAAAACTTAGTTTAACCCTAGTTGGTTTTGTTGTTATTTGTTTTTTTTTTTTTTGAATTTATCAGTGTAGACTAAGGGTAAACCCTAGGTGAACTGAAAAATTTGTTTTTGTTTTTATTTGTTTTATTTTGTTTGTCAATGTAGACTAAGGGTAAACCCTAGGTGAAATGAAAATTTTGCTTGTTTTTTTATTTGTTTTTTTTGTTTGTCAGTGTAGACTAAGGGTAAACCCTAGGTGAACTGAAAAATTTGTTTTTGTTTTTATTTGTTTTTTTTGTATGTTTGTTTTGAATTTATCAGTGTAGACTAAGGGTAAACCCTAGGTGAACTGAAAATTTTGTTTTTGTTTTTATTTGTTTTTTTTTTTGTCAGTGTAGACTAAGGGTAAACCCTAGGTGAACTGAAAAATTTGTTTGTGTTTTTATTTGTTTTTTTTGTTTGTCAGTGTAGACTAAGGGTAAACCCTAGCTGAACTAAAAAATTTGTTTTTTTTGTATGTTTGTTTTGAATGTATCAGTTGAAATTAGAGTTAAAAACCCTAGGGACTGAAAAATTGTTTTTGAATTTTTTGTGTATTTGTTAATTTATCAGTGTAGATGTAGAGTGAAAAACCCTAGGACTGACAAATATTTTTTTGAATTTTTTTTGTTTTGAATTTATCAGCTGAATGTTAGAGTTAAAAACCCTAGGACTGACAAATGTTGTTTTGAATTTTTTGTATTTTGGTTTTAATTTATCAGTTGACCGTTAGTTAAAAACCCTAGGAACTGAAAAATTATTTTTGAATTTTTTTGTTGTTTTTAATTTGTCAGTTGAGACGTAGAGTTAAAAACCCTAGGTACTGACAACTATTTTTGACTATTTTTGTTTTTGTTAATTTATCAGTTTGACCTAGAGTTAAAAAAAAACTTAGGAACTGACAAACTGTTATTTGAATGTTTAATTTTTTTTTAGTTTTGTTGCTCATTATTTGGCTGCTCTTAGCTGTACATTGTGTTGTGCATTGATGTATATTCATGTTATTGATGTATGGTTTATCATGTTATTAATGTTTTTGTTTTGTTTTCTTTTGCAGGTTGTGAAGAGCCGGTACCGTGTGTCGACAATTTTCTCTGAAGCATGGGAGGCGCTGACTTTGGCTGACTAGGAGTGGCTTGATGCCCTTGGGCTCAAGAAGGTGACTCGACTAGATCCTGTGGTCGGGGATATGGTCTATTTGATGGCCCTGATCAACTTGTGAGATACCCAAACCAATACCTTCCATCTCCCAACAAAGGAGATAATAGTGACCTTGGAGGACGTCTATCAGATTTTGTGGATTTTGATATACGGGCTACCCATCAGGATGACATCGCGTGATCAATGGACAACTGTACTGACGCGATGCTTCAGGCATGGGGAGGAGTTAGGTGTGGATAGCCCAATGGAGAAGGCAGAGAGCAACTTCCAGATTGGTAGGATTTTGGTATGATGGTGGCTAGAGAGGGGCATGTTGGGAGTGAGGCACGCAGTACTGATGGGCCTCATTTCTAACATGCTGCTACCCAAATATTTGGGTGCAAGGTTCCCGTGGAACCTGCTAGAGGTGGTTTTTAGGTTGGTGGAGTGTCCGACGGAGGCACCCCTGATCATGAGATGGGGATAGAATTTGCTGGCGTAGCTCTATGATGAGTTGTACGAGGTCTGCTTTCAGATGCAAAAGGGGATTGGATGCAGCTATCTGTTGCAGTGTTGGGCTTGGTAGCACATAGCTATGGAGAGGCCGGTGGGGTTGCTGTGGATGACTCGAGCGAAGATGGTATACCGAGAGATCAGGTACAGGGCATTGTGGAATAATTCTAAGGAGCAGGGATAGAGTCAGCGATGGGTAGGTGTTGTAGGGCACTATGTCGATGTCTTCGCTCATCTTGCTCTAGGGGAGGTTTCCTGGTGCCCCTATAAGGATTGTCCAGCTTGACCTGAGGCTGGAGAGTGGATGCAGCGAGTTCGTAGGGGGAGGTGGCTGATTGGGTAGCATGGGACTGAGCAAGAGTTCTTCCCGTATGGCCAGGTGACACGATAGTTTAGGGTGCACCATGGGTTACTTGGTGAGACCTTGATATATCAACACTAAGGGGATGAGAGGACTCTAGTCTGGGCAGTCATTGCACCACTAGGTGAGGATTTAGATACAACAATTGACGTCCCAGACATGGATGACATTGGGGTTACCGCTAAGTATGAGCAGTGGTGGACTCTATGGCGATGGCAGGGAGAAGGGCCACTGGGAGGTACAGAGGTAGCAGTAGCAAGCGGGGAGGGTGGAGAGGCACCAGGAGAGGGTTGGGGAGCTCCGCTAGAGGATGCGAACATGTTGGAGGTGGATGATGTGGGGGTGGATTTTGGGGTTTCGGATCAGCCCGATATGCAAGACATTCTGGAGTAGTGGGAGCCTGAGCAGCCCGCAGTCTCAGATTCACCTATGCACCAGGTAGTATCGAAGGGTGTGGAGGCGAGGCATCATGCTGAGATAGCATGATTGGAGGACCTACTATGGAGGCAAGATGAGGAGATGGGGGAGGCTTTGCAGGAGAGGGATCTCCTACGGACTCAGTTGGTTGAGCGGGAGAACGCATTTGTTGCGTACCACTGATGGGATGGGGACACTAATGCTGCATGGGAGAGGGCTCTTCTATAGACGCAGCTGGCAGAGAGGGAGAAGGCATTTGCCTAGCATGACGATGTAGTAGCTTTGTATCGTTGATGGGAGGCGAAGTGGTTTCAGCACCAGATGGATTTAGAGGGAGAGATTATCCACCTCAGGGGGTGGTTACCTGAGCCCTCTAGAGGTGGGTCTTCACGTCGAATGAGGGGTAGCGATACTGAGTAGTCAGCATCGTCTCATCATAGGCGATTGGATGAGGGGGGTGCTAGCGGTCATGATGTAGGGGCGAGTAGCAGCCACCTTGAGAGGTCCCATAGGACCCACACCATGGGGAGTAGTTCTCGTCACACCGATCCTACGTGATCATGGTGGTTGATGCCATAGGCTTGGGGGTTTTTGAGTTTTTGCTTTGTTGCAAGGTCATAGGACCGATTTATTGTAGCCTGCGGGCATTTTTGATGATATATATATATATATATATAGAGATCAAGGATGTAAAAGCACAAACGATGGGTGAGGATGTAATTTGGCAGCACTTCGTTGCTCCAAAAGCTCCTCTCTGTTCTCCTTTTTTGGGTGAGAAGACTCACCAATTTATAGACCTAGGGTCTCTCTCTTTGAATGCGCATGCGAGGGCGCCACTTGAGTTGCTTGTCCTATTTTGAGAGAAAATATTATTCCCTGATTTAGAGTCTCCTTGCATGAGGCCTCCAAAATCAAAGACATGCATGACTGAAGTCTCTCTCCTTGATTTGAAGTCGTTCCTCGCAATTGCATGTCCTGAAGTTGTAGTTAATTGGCGAACCTATCGAGGTTTGACTTTTTCCAGTCAAACCTGCTATTCGCCCCACCCTGGGGCGAATGCTGATAATCGTCCCTGGGTGGGACGAATACCAGTTTGTAATCGTCCCAGGGTGGGACGAGTAGGGAGCAAAGTGCCAAAAAGGTGCCAAATTGACCTTTGACCTTCCAAACTACTATGGGAGTGGTTAGGACCACTGTTTAACCTCTGGGGGCTGCCCTAGGGGCTATGTGTGTCAATGCGATCGGTGCTTGTCGTCACATAATCGGATTGGTGTTGTTTTGGTGTCTACAGATGCCCCTTTTTGGGAAGCATTGTGCAAGGCGCAACGTTGAGCAAAAATAGATAACCAAAGCACTAATGATTAGGGTTTCTCAGTAACCTAACCAACTCTTGATGCCCCAAGTATGGAAAGGGCACGCATTCTTGAATCCTTGCTTCTGACGAGCTAAGGAGCTTAATTCAAGTGTTAACCTTTTTCGGTGAGGTGTTACTTGATCTTGGACATTGTTCAGTCATGAATAGGCAAAGGGCGCAACCTTTTGTCTGTGGGAACCTTGAGTTCATGATTCATGAATGCCAAGTGTTTGATCAGCTTGTGATTATTGCTTGTTTGCTGCCCCAAGCAGGAGCGTGATTGTCTTTGTCAATGATCCTTTGAATGCGTGCCATTTCCTTGATTGGGTGTGTTTTTGTTGATTGGTGACTAAGTGTGACTACCCCCTCAAGCGACGAATCGATGAGGGAATGACCAACATGAGAAAAGCGATGAGTCACTTGACCCAAGATGACTTATGTAAGGGTGCCTTCAGTTGTTTTTCGTTGAATGCTTATGCAGTTTTCGAACATTTTGACCTATTTTTGGTGGGTTTGAACCCTTTTTGTGATGCATTTTGGAGCTGAAATTGTCAAAAATCCGTCCTCCCGTGGAGCGGTCCAGCTATGGTAGCCTTCTTAGGGAGTAGGATAGTGACAATTTGTGACCCCAACGTCTGTTTTGGATGCCAAGAATGTCAGGCGCAAAGGCGCCTTCGTTCGGCAATGTTATTGCTATTTTTGGTTGGGTTGTGACCCTTTTGGTGACGCCATTTGGGGATGAAATTCTCGACAATCCGTCCTCCCGTGGAGCGGTCCGGCTATGGTAGCCTTCTTAGGGAATAGGATAGTGAGGATTTGTGACCCCGACGTCTGTTTTGCATGCCCGAAATGTCAAGTGCAAAAGCACTCTTATTGGACAATTTTATTGCTTGTTTTGTGCATTTTGGTGCATTTTTGTTGTTTTTGAAATTTTTGCTCTGTAATCGTCCCTGGGTGGGACGAATACCAGTTTAGTAATCGTCCCAGGGTGGGACGAGCGCTAACTAGAGCGCTCATCCCAGGGAGGAACGATTATAGGCTAAAAAGCCTATTTAAGGGCCAAAACTAGGTTTTGGGCTCATTTGCATTTGTTTTTCCTGGCGATTTGGAGCTCTAAGGAGGAGGAGGTCAATTCTGCGAAGCGAAGCGCTGCCAAATTTTTCTTGCCACCATGAGTTCACGGACCGGATCATCAAGCGGTGGAGCCGAAGCGAGACCAGTGAGTGCTCTTCCTCTTTATTGTTTGTTTGTGTTACAGTTTTAAAATCGCAATTTAGTTGTTTTCTTTTGTATTTTGTTTTTCAAATTAAAAATGAAACCCTAAAAAAAGTTGTTTTGTTTGGCTTCATTAGAACTTAGATTGAAACCCTAGTGGAAACCATGTTTATTTTGCATTTGTATGTAAACTAAAAGAAACCCTAGTCTATGTTTAGCTTAATTCAAAACTTCCTATAAAACCTAGATATTTTTAAATTAATTTATCGTTAATGTAGAGTTAAAAACCCTAGGAACTGAAAAATTAGTTTTGAATTTTTTTGTATTTAATTTATCAGTTGAAAGTAGAGTTAAAAACCCTAGGACTGACAAATGTGTTTTGAATTTTTTTGTTTTTAATTTATCAGTTGAGACTTAGAGTTAAAAACCCTAGGACTGAAAAATTGTTTTTGAATTTTTTTTTTTTTAATTTATCAGTTGACCGTAGAGTTAAAAACCCTAGGATGAAAAATTATTTTTGATTTTTTTTTGTTTTTAATTTATCAGTTGAGACGTAGAGTTAAAAACCCTAGGACTGACAAACTATTTTTGATTTTTTTTTGTTTTTATTTATCGTTATAGAGTTAAAAACTAGGACTAAAAATTTTTTTTTTGAATTTTGTTGCTCGTTATTTGTTTAGTTGTACATTGTTTTATGCATTGTTGTATATTCATGTTATTGTTGTACAGTTTATCATGTTTTTAATGTTTTTGTTTTGTTTTCTTTTGCAGGTTGTGAAGAGTCGGTACCGTGTGCCTATAGTTTTCTCTGAAGCGTGGGAGGCACTGACTTTGGCTGACTAGGAGTGGCTTGATGCCCTTGGGCTCAAGCAAGTGACTCGGCTAGAGCCTGTGGTCGGGGATCGGGCCTATCTGATGGCCCTGATCAACTTGTGGGATCCCCGCACCAATACCTTCCATCTCCCAATAGGGGAGATGATAGTGACCTTGGAGGACGTCTATCGGATTCTGTGGATTTTGATAGATGGGCTACCGATCAAGACGATGTCATGTGATCAACGGACAATTGTACTGACGTGATGCTTCGGGCATGGGGAGGAGTTGGGTGTGGACAGCCCAGTGGAGAGGGCAGAGGGCGACTGCCATATTGGCGGCATTTTGGTACGATGGTGGCTAGAGAGGGGTGTGTTGGGAGTGAGGCACGCGGATTGATGGGCCTCATTTCCAACATGCTGCTACCCGACTCTTCGGGTGCGAGGTTCCCTTGGAACCTATTGGAGGTGGTTTTAGGTTGGTGGAGTGTCCGATGGAGGCACCTATGATTATGAGATGGGGACAGACTCTGTTGGCACAGCTCTATGATGAGTTGTACGAGGTCCGCTATCGGAGGTGAAAGGGTATTGGATGCAGTTATCTGTTGCAGTGTTGGGCTTGGCAGCACATAGCTGTGGAGAGGCCGGTGGGGTTGCCATGGATGACTCGGGGAGATGGTAGATCGAGAGATCGGATACGGGGCATTATGGCGAGGTCTGAGGAGCAGGGACAGAGTCGACGGTGGGCAGGTGTCGTAGGGCACTATGTCGATGCCTTCGCTCGGCTTGCTCTAGGGGAGGTATTTTGGCGCCCCTATCATGACTGTCCCTGGCTTGAGGTTGGAGAGTGGCTCCGATGGGTTCATAGGGGAGGTGGCTGATTGGGCGACATGGGACCGAGTAGGAGTTCTTCCCGTATGGTCGGGTGACACGATAGTTTGGGGTGCGCCAGGGTTTCTGGTGAGCCCTTGATCTATCGACATCGGGGGACGAGAGGACTCTAGTCTGGCCAGTCATTGCACCATTGGGTGAGGATTCAGATACATCGATTGACGTCCTGGACGTGGATGACATCGGGGTTACCATTGAGTATGACCAGTGGTGGACTTTATGACGATGGTAGGGAGAGGGGCCACTGGGGGGCAGAGGTAGAGCAAGAGGTGGGAGGGTGTAGAGGCATTAGGAGAGGGTTGGGGGCTCCTCTGGAGGATGCGGACATGGTAGAGGTGGATGGATTTGGGGGGGATTTTGGGGTTTGGATAGCAGATATGCAGGACGTTCCGAGTAGTGGGAGCGAAGCTGCTCCGGATATGCCTATGCACCAGGCAGTCTTGGAGGGTGTGGAGGTGAGGCATCATGCTGAGTTAGCATGATTGGAGGACCTACTTCAGAGGCGAGATGAGGAGCTAGGGGAGGCTCTGTAGGAGAGGGATCTCCTACGGACTCAGTTGGCTAAGTGGGAGAATGCATTTGCTGCGTACCATCGATGGGATGGGGACACGGATGCTGCATGGGAGAGGGATCTCCTATGGACGTAGTGGAGAGGGAGAAGGCATTGGCATAGCGTGATGATGTAGTAGCTTTGTACCATCGATGGGAGGCAGAGTGGTTTCGACACCGAATGGATTTGGAGGGAGAGATTATCCACCTCGGGGGGGTTACCTGAGCCCTCTGGAGGTGGGTCTTCACATTAGACGAGGGGCAGTGATACTGAGCAGTCAGCATCATCTCATCACAGGCGATTGGATGAGGGGGGCGCTAGTGGTCGTGATGCAGGGGCGAGCAGCAGCCACCCTGAGAGGTCCCATAGGACCCACACCATGGGGGTAGTTCCCGTCGCACCGATCCTGCGTGATCATGGTGGCCGACGCCCTAGGCTTGGGGGTTTTTGAGTTTTTGCTTTGTTGCGAGGTCAGAGGACCGGTTTATTGTAGCCTACGGGCATTTTTGATGATATATATATATAGATGACTTTCTTTGTGTTTAGACACTTGTCATGGTTTGTTTTTCTGTTTATGCACAGTTATTTATGATGATGTATGCATGTGGTATTATGAATGCGATGTGTCTAATTATATGATGTATGCATATGGAATGAATGAAATGAGTTGTTGATAACTTGTCGATGGCACCATAGACTGTACAAGATTTACTGGCTTTCTGTACTTATGTGATGGCTTTGTGGAATGACTTTGCATGTGATAACTTTGTTTTTGTATTTTTTGTATTATCTGATGGTGATGTACGTAATGAAATGTACCAATTGTTTTAAAATGTAGTTAAGCTTTTCTGAGATTCAGATATTTTAACTAACTAGCCAAGACTGTACATTTATCTCGCAAGACTTTTGAACAAGGTATAAATCAGACTTGAGTTTGACCAAGTTATTTCACATCCTTGTGTGTGCAATTGAGTTCGTTTATGTGGTATTTGTCAGGATACCGCCAGTGCCAGATAGGCTATCAACCAAACCTGTACTGAGGATCACCTAATTAGCTCCACTAACTCCATTGTTGTATTTAGTAAGATTAATCCATGGGACAATCTAAGGTACCATAAGCTAGCTCATCCACATGCAAACATTGGTCCGCTCACATGCAAAGCTAATGTGATAGACATATCGTCATGCGTTTAGGATACCGCCATTGCCAGGTAGGTTGTCCACCAAACCCGTAATGAGGATCACCTAGATGGTTTTTGAATGCTGAGAATTCCAGGGATTCAAGCTCAGGCGTCTTTTATTTGCTCAATGTGTTAGGATACTTGCTCGTATACATAGTGATGAAAATCACTGTTTATTTTCTCTTTTGTTTTTCTTTTGAGCAAGGATTTTGAATAGTGGTGATAACCACTATTATTTGATTTTGCATTTTGAGCTTCGTAAGGTTGAGCTTGTAGGTTTTTGGCTTGTGAATGACATTGATCCTTTTAGGCCTTGGGGATGACTACCCATCCTGTTCAGGGACGTGTAGTACGAATCCTTACGACTTTGGGAACCAAAGGGGATTAGGGATATTATGAAGTAAGGGCATTGATCTTTTAGGCCTTGGGGATGACTACCCATCCTTGTCAGGGGTGTGTAGTATGAATCCTTACGACTTTGGAGACCAAAGGTGATTGGAGATGGTCATGATGATGGCTTGTTGGGATTTTTCTTTTGAATGGCATTGATCCTTTTAGGCCTTGGGGATGACTACCCATCCTTGTCAGGGACGTGTAGTACGAATCCTTACAACTTTGGGGACCAACGGTGATTGGGATTTTTGCTAGTGGTGAAAACCACTATTTATTAGGGGGAATTGATGGGGAAGAGCTTGTCCTTTTGTCAATTCTCAGCACTCTTGAACCATTCGCATAGGGGGATGAGCAGGCTAATCTTTCACCTATGGTATCCTAGACTGCTTTGTAGTTTTCATCTTCCGTTCACACAACTTGGGAATTATTTTATGTGTTTTAACTTGTGTAGGGATGTTACATAACGAGGCGTGATCCAAGTAAAACTTTCCCTTGTAAAATCCATTTAACTTTGTATAGTTTTTGGCTAGAAATTTAAAGACAAATGAATGACGAAAACCCTACATACATTAGGAGACAACTGACTATGCTAAAAATGGGGATGGTGTTATTCTGGATGTATGTGTTTATAAAATGGATGGAATGTGGAAAATGAAGGAATTGTCGAGCAATTACAGTCTATGGTGTTTGGGACATGTATGACCAACAAATATGCAATGTATGGATGCGATGCCTAATGCAACTTATATTTTTGTATTTTGATTTTTACGAGTATGCATGGAATTGAGATGCAATTTTTTTGTTATTTTTGATGATTTTATTGTTTTTGTTTGTTTTTGAATATTTGTTTTGACCAAGCGGTTATGGTAACCCTTGGAGCTTTTGGTTTGACCAAAGGGTTTATGGATACCTTTGGGGCATTTTGGGTTGACCAAGCGATTGTGGGAATCCTTGGAGCTTTTGGTTTGACCAAAGGGTTTATGGATACCTTTGGGGCATTTTGGGTTTGACCAAGTGATTGTGGGAATCCTTGGAGCTTTTGGTTTGACCAAAGGGTTTATGGATACCTTTGGGGCATTTTGGGTTTGACCAAGCGATTGTGGGAATCCTTGGAGCTTTTGGGTGGACTATGGCTCTCTCTAAATGTGGAATGGCCTCAAATGACTGATGTTCAAGGGTTCTAGTTCCTTGATTCCTTCAAGAGAGGCGAGCCGGTATGTTCTAGGTCCTATTTTACTATCAATCACATAAGGACCTAACCAGTTTGCCATGAACTTGTCCCTTAGATGGGGTGGCAAATTAGAATTTTGTTGGTTCTCTTTTAAGACCAAGTCACCAACCTGAAAGTCCCTTAGGTGAACCTTCATGTTGTATGCTTTCTTAAGTCGCTCTTGATAGATACGCAAATGCTCGAGAGCATTGACGCGTCGTTCGTCGAGCAACGTAAGTTGGTCTAACCGGGCCTACCATGCAGTGTCATCATCGATGAACTCTTGCATTGATATGCGTAGTGAAGGGATTTCCAACTCGAGAGGCATGACTGCCTCGGAGCCATACACCAATGAAAATGGAGTTGCCCCAGTGGGCGTCCGAATGCTAGTGCGATAAGCCCATAGGGCAAGCGGGATTTGAATGTGCCAATCCTTATGACTATCTACGATGGTATTTTTGAGGATGGCGACTAGCATTTTGTTTGACGCCTCTGCTTGCCCATTTGCCTACGGATAATAGGGTGTTGAAAAACTATGCTGAATTTTGTACTTTGTTGTCAAAGCATGCACATATTTATTCTTGAATGACGTCCCATTATCCGAGATGATCTTGGATGGAATACCAAAATGACATATGATGTTATGTAAAATAAACTCCGCAATGCGGGTTCCAATCGTAGAGGTTAGCGAAATTGCTTCCACCCACTTGGTGAAGTACTCTGTGGCCATTATGATGAACGTGTGATGACCTGACGATGCAAGGGAGATCTTTCCGATTAGATCAAAGCCCCACTATGAAAAATGCCAAGCCGATTGGATCGGTTGCAAGGCTTGAGAAGGTACATGTGTCAAATTAGCATGGTGTTGACACTTCATGCACTTCTTTACATATGCACAACAATCTCGCTCTAAATATGGCCAATAATAGCCCATGCAGAGAATGCACTTTGCGATGGCCATACCGTTGAAGTGGCCACCGCATGTACCATCGTGGGCTTGGGTGATCGCCCAAGCGGACTCCTGCTAGTCCAAGCAATGGAGGAGGATTCCTTCATAGCTTCGATGATACAAAATGTCTCCTAGCAAGACATGTTTTGCCACTTTCTATTTAAATGATCTTTTTACGGCTTGTGTCAATCCAAGTGGGAGGTTACCTAACTTGAGGTAATCTCTAATGGGTGTGTACCAATCCTGCTGATCAGAAACCTCGATGGTATGAATGACCAATCCCTCTTGAAGTTCATCCCTAGCAAAAGCTGAGCGGGAAAGAACTTGTAAAAATAGCGTTGTGTTGCTATTAAGAGGGGTCGGGGAGAACAAGGACCCCCAGTTGGCTTGATTCAGACAATCATGGATTCGAGAGAACCTATCCTGAGATGGTTCAATCTGGATCAGGTGGATTCCTGGCGTTAGGTCAGAGCTTGCACGCTCCATCATGGATTGCGATAATGTTTTGACCTGAATGGTTGTCATCTCATCGGAAGGGTCTTGCGGGATTAGTGACCCCAAGGAGGCCATAGTATCCGCAAAATGATTCGATGATCGAGGGAGTGCCTCGATGTCGTACCATTCAAGCTGTGCCAAGAATTTGTCCACAAGGGCTTTGTAGGCCTGCAGAACTGGGCATTTACATTGGAATACCCCTTTGACTTGATTGACAATTAACAACGAATCACCAAAGATGTTTAAACGTTTGATGTTCATGGTGATTGTTGTCTGAAGACCTATGAGCAAGGCTTCGTATTCTGCATTGTTGTTGGTGCACGGGAAGTCTAATTTAAATGATAGAGGCATTGGAGCCCCTTGCGGTGTGAAGAATACAATTCCCATGCCACCTCCTTGCTCACATTTAGAACCATCAAAGAATAGGGTCATGTCAGCCTGTGACTCAGGCTCATTAGAATCTGGCGATTCTGAAACATGGAAGACCCCATCATCAGGTAGTTCTATGGTCAGAGGCTGATCGTCTTCAAGAGGAGCCTCTGCTAGTTGATCGGCGATGACTTGACCTTTTATGGATTTTTGTCCAATGAATTCTATGTCAAACTCCATCAACAACATGATCCATTTCACCGTGCGGCTACTATGATAAGTATGACTCATCATGTATCGCAATGGATTCTCCTTAGACACAACATACGTCGTATTGTTGAGCATGTAGTGGCATAGCTTTTTGGTAGCAAACACCACTGCCAAGCAGAGCTTCTCAACGTATGCATAGTTAAGTTCATAACTGACCAGGGTGCGGCTAAGATAGTAATTAGCCTGTTCTTTGTGTAGTTCATTTTTCTGGGATAGCATGGCGCCCAGTGCCACCTCAGTAGCTGAGATGTATAAGTAGAATGACACTCCTGGTCTAGGTGGTGCCAATACTGGCGATGAAGCCAAGTATTGTTTGATGTCATCAAAGGCTGACTGGCACTCGTCATCCCAGTGAAATGCTACCCCCTTGTGCAATAATTTATTCATGGGTCGGCACTTGTCAGATAGCTGCGCTATGAAGCGCTTGATTGACGTGACCTTTCCCTGCAGGCTTCGAAGCTGCTTGATGGTAGTTGGGGGAAGCATTTCAAGGATTGCCTTGACTTTGTGTGGGTCTACCTCGATTCCTCTTTTGGAGACTATGAAACCCAAGAGCTTTCCAGATGTGATGCCAAATACGCACTTCTTGGGGTTTAGTCTGACTTTATGTTCAATGAGGCGATCGAGGATCTTGCTTAAGTCATCGAGATGATCTGGGCGCAAAAGAGATTTGGCCAACAAATCATCCATGTAATCTTCCAAAGTTTTATGCATGTGATCATGGAAGATGTATGTCATGGCACGTTGGTAGGTGGCGCCAACATTTTTAAGGCCAAAGGGCATGACCTTATAACAAAATGTCCCCCAAGGCATTGTGAACGCCATTTTTAGTTGGTCCTCGGGATTAATACGAATTTGATTGTATCCCGAGAAACCATCCATGAGGGAAAGCATTTCATGGCCCATTGTAGCATCTACCAATGCATCGATGCTAGGCAAGGGGAAATCATCCTTAGGACTCACTTTGTTTAGATCTCAAAAATCGGTGCATATGCGAATCCTCCCATCGAGATTTTTGATGGGCACCATGTTAGACAACCATGGTGGGTAATCCATGCAGATGACAAACTATGCATCCAACAACTTTTGTAGCTCATATTTGACCATTAAGGCTACTTTTGGATGCATCTTACGTAGTTTTTGCTTTACTGGCTTGACTGTCGGATCAAGCGTTAGATTATGCATGACTAGCTGTGGATCTAGCCCCGACATGTCTTTGTAGGACCATGCAAAAACCTCCTTCTTCTCTTTGAGAAGGGCAATGTAGTCGGCTTGCTCTTTGGGGGATAGACTTACCCCTAGCTTGATGATTTGCAAATTCATTGGATCAGAGCCGATGTCTACGTCAGTCATCTCCTCGACTGACATGTGGGACCCATCCTCCAACTGGTGTGGAGTTGGGATCAGGTGGATATCATTTGCTGAATTTAGATCTATGTTCGGAACGTCAGGTTCCTCTTCAGCATGGAAGACATCCTGAGTCTGTCTTGGGGTGAAATGGAACATCCCACCACAAGGCCAGTACTCTGATGGGGATGGCGGTGTGTCAGCGTGATCCCAGTCTATAGCATCTAGGTCTAGATACAATGACCATGTTGGGTCGGTTGGATTATGGATGGGGGCGGTTAAGTCAATGGAGATCATGTTGATGAAATGATTTTGGTCTCCATTACCGTGGGTGTGGTTACTCGGACATCCTAGGTGATCTTTGTGCTCTGGATCTGGCTCTGTGGGTACTGGCACAAATGGATCGGCCCTATGTGTGGATAAGAGGATAGGGTCTACCCTAGGCATTGATGGCTCTATAGGGTCTCTAGGTGGAAGATGTTCTCTGTATACCTAGAGTGGCGGGTGCAGTAGTTGGTCCAACTACGCCTGGTTTAGGTGCCACCTATGCCTTGGCCCTATGTGTAGTTGTTCAAACATGTCATCTATGTCCAAGGGATATTGTTGTTGTCGCATATGATTGAGATAGGCCATCTCAGTTTCATCTTCATAATCACTGTCGGAGATCCAAAGGCCTTCGTTGGCTCCAATAGCTATTTGCGACATATGAGGCTCATCTTGCTCGAGCAAATTAATGTGGTCCCATCGAGGTTGTTCCGCTCTCTGTGGGGGGACCTGATTCTCTTGAGGTGGCATATGCTCGATTGGAGCATCCAAAGGGAACATTGTCATGAAGCTCTCTTGATAATCATCCATGGGGTTTACTTGTGAATGATTGCTATCAGACTCGAAAGGATCCCAAGGCGCTACCTCATACTCTGACTCCTCTTCAGAAGACCCTTCTTGGTCTTGTCTATATCCCTCTTGTAGGTGAGTCCTCGAACTTTCTCCCTTTTCGACCGAAGGGAAAGGGTTGTTAAGGTCAACAAGGTTGGTTGTTAGCAATGGGAGATAATCCCCCAATGTATATGTTGTGTTAGGATTGGCATATGGATCTAATGCCAACCCATCCTTGTTGCCTATCCCTAGGCCTTGCATGTTCTCTACCAAGATGTCAAGGGGTAGGGGGTGGTTGAACCCTACTCCTGACTTGTCGTACGACATTTGATATCTTGGTTGGCAAAGAACACGCACTCCTTGCTCATACCTGCCCAACCCATATCCATGCCAATTACATTGGCCAAGATATCTCAAAGTGAAATCTGGGTTGGACAAATAGTTGACATCCTCAGCAAAGGGCTCTTCATCTTCGTCTTCTTGCATGTAAGGTTCAATGCCATTATCCAGGCCCCCATAAACAAAGTTTGTCTGATTGGGTGGGTAGCCTAGAGGAACCACAGAGCCGATGGGGAGTCGAGGTCTCCCCATGTCTTGCATGGACTCAAGTGCGGGTGTTGCTACAATGTTCCACACTAGATACTCCCCCAGGCCCATGTTGGCCATTTCAATGGTGATCGTTGGTGGTTGAGGGGGAGCGAATGGGAGTTCTTCCTGAGTCCACTCCATGTAGGGTGAACTAGGCATCTCGACTTCCATTCGGCTAGGCATCTCTTCGGTAGAGATGGTTGAGACTAGGGGTGGTTCCTCTTCTAGGGGTTTCTTTCCCTTGTCCTTCGGTGTGGCCCCCGTAGGTGGCATCGTTGTTGAAGGACCAGATGAGGAAGATGGACCCGACTAGGGATTTGATGGACTTGTCAATGGGGATGCATACGAAATCGGACCCTGGTTAGATGGATTCAACTAAAAATCCAAATGCGTTGATGGAAGGGTCGATTGCGGCATTAGTTGCATCGTATTGCAGTACTTGAAGGGCTCTAAGTCTATCGGGACTACATGCACCTATCCTTCAAATGTATACTTTAGGCACTGATGAGCTATCGAAGGGACACACTTCATGTCCCTGATCCAAGGCCACCCCAACAAGATATTATAGGCCATCTCACCTTCCAAGATGTGGCACAATGTATGAATAGTCTTTTGTCCCACTTGGATGGGTAGGACAATTGTGCCAACCGTCGAGCATATCGCATCATTGAATGCTCGAAGAGTATAGGTGGAGGCCACGATGTGAGATGCCGACAACTTTAGATGTTTCAATGCTGTTGTTGTAATGATATTACTGGATGAGCCAGTGTCCACCAACACCCTCTTATACGGAATCTCGTTGACCCATGCAATGACGTGCAGGGGTGGATCCGCCACATCACCAGTCACCGATTTCAATTCATCTTCTCTAAAGGTGATGACTGGTTCTGTACATTGTTTTACATGTCCCACAAAGTTGTTGAAAGAGTTTGCTTCATGGGGCTGCAGCTCGATGGCTTTTAATATCTCCATTAGAGCCTCTCGATGGGGCGATGATTGTTGAATGAGCTCGTATATGGAGAGCCTAGCCGACGTGGTCCTTAGACTTTGGGTAAGTCTAGTCTGAATCATGGCCACTGGTCTAGGCGGGGAGGTTGCGTAGGGTGTTGTTGAGGTTGTGACGTCGATGGAACCTCTCCTGTGGCCACCATGGGGGCAGCTCCTGGGTACCTCTTGTTCCTAGTCACTATGCTTATCATCCCTACATACCCCTGCATGGGGCAATTCTGTGTCACCTCATTGACTTGAAGGGGTTTTGCCTACGCATCATGGGCAGGCAGGGGGTCTTTGAAGACTCCCATCTATTGGTTGTTTGGCGCTACGGGGTTGTCCACTACCAGCGTCTTGTTGTCGATTAGGTCTTGCACCAAGCCTTTAAACTTCCAACATGCATTAAGGTCATGTCCCTTCCATCTATGGAACCTACAGTACAAGTCCTCCCTGTACCCCTTAGGCTTTGGCGCATTGGGGTCTATGGTTTGAATCTCGGGCAGGTTGATCAAGTTTGCCACTGACAAGCGGTCAAACAGGGAGTCCCTAGACTCTGTGTAAGGTGTGAATTGTCGCCTAGGGTGACGCTGCTGATTTTGTTCTTGCCTCTGATTTTCTCTGTCATAACTGTTAAGAGGCACCACCTGATAGTTAGCCTTTTGGGGTTGTGTTGCTTGTGCAGGCTTAGGGACGTTTATAGCAACTTGATTGACCGCAATGGGTTTCTGTTGCATGGTCCCTATTTTGGTGTTCTTAGACCATTCTTTCTTCTTTGGCTTGGCAATCTCGCCATCCTGTATCTTGATCTCCTCAATGATTCTAGCTTGCACTAGAGCTTCCTCTAAAGTGGCATATTGCTGTAGCTACAATAGCATGGAGATCGATCTCAAATAGCTCTTTGAGAACATTTGGGTCAGGTCGGACATGGGAGGGAGGTAGGGCAGCTTTGAAAGCAACGTCCTCCATCGGTTCCCATATGCCACCATGGTTTCTTCCTCATACTTCCTGAGGCTAGCTAGGTCACTTAGTGATGCCTTTTTCTTGGTGTTGAAGGTGAAGCATTCGAGGAACGCGTCCACTAGCTGATCCAAGTTACTGATGCTATGTTTTGGCAACTGAGTGAACCAATCCGAGGTAGGGCCTACGAATGTGGTTATAAATGTTCTTAGCAACAAAGCATCATTGTCCTGAATGCCAAAGCATTGGCTCAGGAATCTAGTCACGTGCTCTTGGGCATCCTCCTCTCCTCTAAAGAGTGCCAACTGGGGTAGTTTAAAGTGTTCAGGGTATGGGGGTGCCGACACTGACGGATGCATAGGGTGACTACGGAGTTGGCGTAAAGTGGGCTTTTGGGGCCCAGAAGTCTTGGTCTCCATAGACTCTAAGCGCTCTAGCAACGCTTTATATGCATCGAAGGATTTGATCTCTTCCTCCTTGGTTTGCTCCCGCTGTGGGTTGCGGGGAACTTGAGGCCTATGGAGGGGTAGCCGGACAGCATCCCCCCTGCCTTGGTAGGGCATTTCAGCCCGCTCTTCTTCTTGCTCATACTCCTCATAGGCTTCTTGAGGAGTGCCTGGGTGAGACCTATAAACATGGGTGGGTGCCCATGGAGGGTGCCCATCATTGTTTCTGGGAGTGGCCTCCCGCTCAGGTCTAGGAGGTCTTGGAGGTAATATTTGATAAGGTCATGGGGACCTGTCTCGCACCAAGGGGTTGTGCCTCTCATACACTTCTACTTTATGCACGTGAGGGGTTGGGACCTTCTCAGGCATAGTGTTCTGAAGCAATTCGGTGTCTGACGTTGAATGCGCTCTTTGCTAAGGTGGTATAGATGCTCTAACTATTGTTGATCTTGCTTGAGCTACGTGATTTGCGCTTGGCGGGTGGCATGTTTGGCAAATGCCAAGTCAATTTGTTCTATCGTCTTGTGTTTAGGAAGCCTAGATGCCTCTCCTACATGTCTATCTCGGTCATGGTGATCCGAGATCCCTATGGGTTGCTTTCCTCTATCGAGGTTAGCGGCATTCACCCGAGGCTCTGGCCTCAGTGGGTGATCTTGATACATAGCAAGTGCGGAGGCGCATTGCTCCCACGTTGTGTATTGCTCTTGAGGAATGTAGTGGTCTTCCTCGTACTCCCTTTCGTATGTGTGAAAGGGGCGGGCAGAATTGGCTTGCCCTGTCTGGAGAGCCTTGTGCTCTAGATTTTGTCTAGTGTTTCTAACAGTAATAAGGGGTAAAGGAGGGATGATGAAATCATGTGGCCCCTCCTTATGGACCCTATGTTGCTCTAGCGCTTCATCACTAGGCCACTCATAACGAGCATCTAAGGGAGCCCTCCTGTCTATGTTGAGTGCCACGTGTATGTCCTCCTCTTGAAAGGGTCTATGCTGAGTGGGGGTGCCCCTCAAAGAGGTGCCTCTATAGTCCTATTCTGTAATGGCATGATGTGGACTATCTTGTGTGTCAAGCCACCAAGGCGGGATGACCAAGTCCTCAGGACTATATCGGAGGTGACTTGTCCCCCTTTGTACACTCTCTGCAGCTCCTGCCCGTGATTGGGCTCGGCTACGGGTGTACACCATGGTGATGTTTACCTAAAGATGTGTACATTTTTATCTTCTTTAGGATTTCTTATGCTACACTAAACAAAAGGGAAACACACAATTAAAGCAATGATTATCTTGTTTATAGATTAAAAGTGTGCCCTAAATCTGGTTCAGTGTGTTTTGATGTTTGTTTTGAAAACTTTGTAAAGAATTTTTTGTAGTAAATGCAATATGATGGCTCTTATGACTCCCAAAAATGGTCGCCCCTTCAATATACCATTCCAGGCCGTTATACCGAACCTCTCTATATACCCGCCCTTACGTGAGGGAGACTATAGGTACGTGAGAGCAGAATAGTACGTGGAACATAGGCGGTATGGAAGGGGAATCACTCTGTTTATGACACCTACCATAGAAGACTTATCCTCATGCATTGGGAATCACCCCAGCTACACTTGGTCAGCTTTCATCAGGATTTACGTCTAGCAATAGTCACGATCGGGGTTATGTATGCAATATTTCAAGCCAAGGTGGTGATGAAATCCACCGTTGGTCTTGATCAAGGGTTGGGGTTTTACGACCAACTCCTTGGTGTTTCAATTACCACGTGGTGTGTGGGGTTCTTTTTAATTTGCATAAATGAAGAAAACAAGCATTCAAACTCTCCTATGCAAGCAAATAACCAGAAAATAGAAAACAGAAAGCAAAAAATGACAGAAGGTGTTTAGGACCCCTACCTCTTCTCTGCCCAAATCGGATGCCTCTGAATTTCTGCCCTGAAATTGCATAGAGAGCTATTCATCCCTGGGTGAGATGAATAATAGATCTGTATTCATCACAGGGTGGGGCGAATGCCTATTCGTCCCTGGGTAAGACGAATTCTAGCTCTGTACTCGTCATAGACTGGAACGAACAGTAGTCCAACGTTTGAAAAATTGGTACCTACAAGCAAAAACAAGCAAATTTTGATCAAAAATTTAATCTTAAAATCAAGGGATAGAGGTCCCACCGTGATCGCCACTGAAAGCACGAGGATACGGAAACAAAAGCAGAAATGCCAAGTGCGATGTATGCAAAAGCGAAACGTAACGCTAAGTCCTACGAACTGAAACGCATGAAAGGAAAGAAACGTAAACCAATTGAAACAAGATAGAAAGCAAATGTTGAGTACAACCCTTTTTATTAATTTTCTTTAAAATCATGTTACAATACGTCTCCTCCCTTTTGGGGACTAGGAGCGTTAAGTAGGGCTCTATTACACCACGGATTTATACGCTTTCTTTCGCGTGCCCACATGTAAAATGGGCGGACCAAACATCACCGCCACTTGCGTTGATGAGTCTTGACTCCTTGCTGCTCCTTTAATGTCGAGATCCTACGTTCAAGGAAATAAAAAATAGTCAGTAGCACCTGTAGATAAAATGAAACATGCGATCCCCAAGCCTGCGGTCAGTGTATGCATAAAATGATTAAAATGATAACTGAAACATATCAGAATGAGCTAAAAATTTGATAGAAGCAATAAAACATTACCAGGAAGCCACTACAAAAGGAACAGTCTAGAAATCTTGCACATATTTCTAATCGCTCCGGGGTGGGACGATTAGAACTATCATAACCTGTCCAAAAGCCACCTCCTAAATGTCTAGTCTAGAAGCCTCCAAATCACCTACAGAGTTGGGGTTAGGTAAAACGGGGTATTTTGGGATGACCCAGATGGTCATATTTTTCCAATTCGGCCTCTATCACCCAGAATATGATGATGCTATCTGCGTGTTAGTGAAAGCGGGAAATGATAAAAGCATGATCAAAACTTGTCAGAATCACATGAAATTTAAATGACAGCATATGTAAACAACCTAGAATCAGATGCAAAAGAAAAATCAAGGAAATCTACCACAGATTTCTAATCACTCCGGGGTGGGGCGATTAGGACTGCGATAGTTTGGGGGGCGCCCGGGGGCAGGACGCCCATCGTTTGGGACTCTGTTTCGGCACCAATCCACTTGGGATGGGTCCAAAACCTCTTATGGGGTTGTGTCAGAAAATTTGGTGGGATATTGTGGCCAAATGTTTGGGTTTGGGTCCGGATTGCGCTTCCAATAATCACCCAATAACCTCCCTCCAAAAGAGAGATCAAGGATGTGAAAGCACAAACGATGGGTGAGGATGTAATTTGGCAGCACTTCATTGCTCCAAAAGCTCCTCTCTGTTCTTTTTTTTGGGTGAGAAGACTCACCAATTTATAGACCTAGGGTCTCTCTCTTTGAATGCGCATGCGAGGGCGCCACTTGAGTTGCTTGTCCTATTTTGAGAGAAAATATTATTCCCTGATTTAGAGTCTCCTTGCATGAGGCCTCCAAAATCAAAGACATGCATGACTGAAGTCTCTCTCCTTGATTTGAAGTCGTTCCTCGCAATTGCATGGCCTGAAGCTAGTTAACTGGCGGACCTATCGAGGTTTGACTTTTTGCCAGTCAAACCTGCTATTCGCCCCACCCTGGGGCGAATGCTGATAATCATCCCTGGGTGGGACGAATACCAGTTTGTAATCATCCCAGGGTGGGACGAGTAGGGAGCAAAGTGCCAAAAAGGTGCCAAATTGACCTCTGACCTTCCAAACTACTGTGGGAGTGGTTAGGACCACTGTTTAACCTCTGGGGGCTGCCCTAGGGGCTATGTGTGTCAATGCGATCGGTGCTTGTTGTCACATAATCGGATTGGTGCTGTTTTGGTGTCTACAACAAGCATCAAACATAAAAAGTGAACATGATTGATAGAAAGCCAAAAAAAACACACAAGGTAAAATATAAGATAAATGGTGATAAAACTAGAATTTTACAACCTATAAAATATGTTTGCCTGTGTGGTATGGAGTTAAAAGAGTCTCACCATGATTGCCAATTTTTGTAGAGTTTCCCTAAGCATAATCTCCTCTCTCTCTAATATGAGGGAAAGGGTGAGGGGGTGATGAAGTGGAGATGATGTGGAGGTGACATGCCATATAAGTGGATTGAGTGAGAGGAGGATAAAACTAGGTTTCCATACCTCATTAATGTTTTTGGGTGGAGAGAGTCCTCACCCCATCCATATGCATTAAATGAGCATAGGGGGTTGTGTGGGTGCATGGGGATATGGAGAGTAGGGGTAAGGTAGACTAGGATGATAGGGTAGACTTGGGTGATGTGCACATAGGCTAGGGAAATGGGATAGTCTCATGATGGCCATGGACTAAGAGTAGGATGGGGCTTAATGGGGTAAAGGTGCTAAGATGTGTTTTTCAGGTGACAACATAAAGTATTTGGATATTAGGAGCAATTATGCAATCATTTAAATGTTGACCTTAGACAAGGAAAAATATGACATTTTTAGGTGCCTACGAGTAGTAATAGTCTAGGGGAATTGTGTGTGAGTGAAATTAAGTGTTATTAGATACCCCTTCCTTTTGTTTGTCTTTTTAATAATAGTTATCAACATTATTGGTGCATAATGAAAGTTTTATATTTTGTGCTTATAATTGTATAGAATTTTAAGTGAATGTTAGTCCTATCATTATTGTACATTAGCATACTTAATTTTTTTGATATACCTTTTGCAAATAGGATTACCAAATTTTATTAGTCTTGATTTATCCAAGATGGTTGCATAGAACATAGATTAGTTGTTTAACTCTTGCGTACTTGACTATTTTGTCTTTTTCATATAGTTCATAGAGAGCACACTATATAAAATTCAATTCCTTTGTTAGTTTAGGTTTCCCTCTCCCTTATTTCTCTTCAAGATATTGTACCATATTGCATATTATTTTTATAAAGTCAACTATTTTTAGCATAGATCTAATAATTTCTTTGGAGATTGTCTAAGAAAACTTGGACTTCCAATTATAATGTATGACCAAGGGAACAAGTGGTAGTTAGCCTCAAAAATATAAACCACATTTGGTAAATAATTAAATAATTTTACTTATATAATAGGAAATTTTTAATGATTATTATTGTACATCCTTATAACAATGGTAGGCAAGTTCATCACAAAGGAATATTAATTATTGTTTTACATCCTTGAATGGTTGTATGAAAGTTTATTATAATGAAAATCTTGAAGGATTATAGTAAAGGTATATTAATTTCAATTTTGTGATGTCCCTTTTGTAGTAGTGGATCCATTATTATTTTTAAATCTAACATTATTCCTAGTAAACCATGCTAGAGCATTGAGTAATAAAAATAATAAATTACGTAGTTTAAAACTATATAAGTAGGAATGTGGCTTGTATGACAAGTAAGCATTCTTGAAAATATTTAGCCCATTCAACCAATAATAATTGCTTTTGTGAATATTGCATATGTAGCTATAAAGTAATTAATGAAGACTAGTTGATTGATGTGTCACACATGACTATTCCATATATCTCAATAATATTATATTTAATTTCTTATCAAATATAATATTATGCTTACTTATGTGATTAGTTAGACAACAAAACTTATTTTTAGTAATTGAAAGGCAACCTAGCCTTGAAAATAGATAACACATGATTCTATACACCTTATATTAAATATATCAAGAAAAACCTATAAATTATTATTAGAATAACATAAAACAGTTTATTTAAAGGGTTATTTTTATTTCCAAAGGAAGAACAAAAGCTTAATAGTTGAAAGTATGATTACTTTTCCATGAAAGTGCAGACACTAAAATCATGTCAATATGATTAGACTACCAAGACATGAGCTAATAGACACAATTTGACCCCCTTGGGCAACCCTTAGTGGTTATATAGTGGTCCAAACCACTTTTGGGAGGTTCTACCTCACTTTTGGGAAGTTTTGGGCCATGTAGGTATGGTCGTCCCACCCTAGGATGACCACAGTTCATGGCCATCCCACCCAGGGATGACCACCACCAGTAATCCCTGGGTGGGACGACCATGGTATTTGACCCCCAAAAGTCAAAATTGGGACAAATGGCACCTAGAAACCGCCATTTACCCCACCTATTCAAGTATGCCAATCTAAGGGCACATAATTCTTATGACAAGTTGCAAATTGAAGGCCTAAAAGGGATATTCCTTCCCCCTCCAATGCATGGCATGCTTGAACATGCAAGGTAGATTTTGCCATTTGTACAAAATATTTTTGGGTGACCAAAGGGTATGGATACCTTTGGGGCTTTTTGGGTGACCAAAGGGTTTATGGATACCTTTGGGGCTTTTTGGGTGATGAAAGGGTTTAAGGATACCTTTGGGACTTTTTGGGTGACCAAAGGGTTTATGGATACCTTTGGGTCCATTTGGGTGACCAAAGGGTTTATGGATCCCTTTGGGGCCTTTTGGGTGATCAACGATTTTATGGATAACTTTGGGGCTTTTTGGGTGACCAAAGGGTTTATGGATACCTTTGGGGCTTTTTGGGTGACCAAAGGGTTTATGGATACCTTTGGGACTTTTTGGGTGACCAAAGGGTTTATGTATACCTTTGGGACATTTTGGGTGATGAAAGGGTTTATGGATACCTTTGGGGCTTTTTGGGTGACCAAAGGGTTTATGGATACCTTTGGGGATTTTTGGGTGACTAAAGGGTTTATGGATACCTTTGGGGCTTTTTGGGTGACCAAAGGGTTTATGGATACCTTTGGGGCTTTTTGGGTGACCAAAGGGTTTACGGATACCTTTGGGGCCTTTTGGGTGACCAAAGTGTTTATGGATACCTTTGGGGCTTTGTGGGTGACAAAGAGGTTATGGATACCTTTGGATATTTTTGAGGTTTATTTCTTAACTTTTTGATTGCTGATTAGGGGAGGTATGATACCCATAATGCCCTAGTTGATGTTTAAAAATGTTTGTGTGATTTGCAATTGTGTGATTTTGGACAATTAGATGCATTATGTGTTATGATTTATGGATGCATTAATGGATGTAATGCCTATTGATGATGTGAATATGTTATATGTATGCGATGTATTGATGACATGCACTAGCTAGATGATAAATGTATGATTAGATACTATGATCTATATGTGTAGATTATCTACTATGTATGCAATGGTGAATTTTTTTTTTTGAAAAAATGAAAAACTTGTATTAATACAAAGAGCTATTACAAACGGGAGAAAGCACATCCCAGCCAAGAGCAAACACTAAGACAACAAGAGCAGAGCAGAAAAGTCTGCACAAACCAACAAAGAGCACAAAAGCCAACAGGGCACGAAAAAGCGACATGTCACGAAAACGCGACATGTCGCGAAATCGCGACATGTCACGAAATCGCGACAGTCAGCCCCGTCTCGACCGCCGAGGCGCCCCTAGTCGCGAAAACGTGACATGTCACGAAATCGCGACAACCAGAGCCCTCGGCAACCGACCGCCAAAAAGGTCACGAAATCGCGACGGCACCTCCCTCCGACGCTCCAACAACAAAGGTGTCGCAAAATCGCGACCAAAAATCCAAAGAGCTCCCGAACTCCATAAAGGTCGCGAAAGCGCAACAAGATTTCTCCAAATCGCCCATCTAGCATGAGTGTCGCGAAATCGCGACGAATTATCCAGTTGGTGCCCAAGCCGAAGAAGGGTCGCGATATCGCGACAGTTTTTCCAAAAGCCTCTTACGTGCCAAAAGTGTCACGAAATCGCGACAAGAATTCCTTTCGACACCCAGCCACAAAAAGTGTCACGAAATCGCGACCAATTTTCCATTTTGCATCCAGTCGGCAAAAGAGTCGCGATATCGCGACAGGTTTTCCTTAAGACGCCAGTTTGCCCAAAGTGTCGCGATATCGCGACAAGTTTTCCTTTTAGCTCCCAAACCTCAAAACTGTCGCGATATCGCGACGAGTTTTTCACATTGCACCCAGTCTTCAAAAGTGTCGCGATATCGCGACAAGTTTTCCAGAAAGTGCCCGTTCGCCAAAACTGTCGCGATATCGCGACAAGTTTTCCTTGCAACTCCCAAACCCCAAAACTGTCGCGATATCGCGACGAGTTTTTCACATTGCACCCAGTCATCAAAAGTGTCGCGATATCGCGACAAGTTTTCCAGATGGCGCCAGTTCACCAAAACTGTCGCGATATCGCGACAAGTTTTCCTTGCAACTCCCAAACCTCAAAACTGTCGCGATATCGCGACGAGTTTTTCACATTGCACCCAGTCTTCAAAAGTGTCGCGATATCGCGACAAGTTTTCCAGATGGCGCCGCTTGCAAAAACTTTCGCGATATCGCGACGGTTTTTCCTTGCATCCTCCAAACAGCAAAAAGGTCACGAAATCGCGACGAAATATGCATTGTGCTCCAATTCCCGAAAATGGTCGCGATATCGCGACGGTTTTCCTCCTTGCCGACCCTTCGCCAAAAACGTCACGAAATCGCCGCATCTTCCAGCCAAAGGCCGTGTTGGCTCACCATGTCGCGAAATCGCGACAACTTACCAGCGGAGGTCGCGACAGCGCAACAAGTCGCGAAATCGCGACAAAAACCAACCTTAGCCATTTTTTTACTCATTGACGCAGGGATCGTTCCAAACCTACCCGAATCACTTCATCAATCAGAGGCATGTCACTGTGCAGCTGCACTCCTACCTCTTTCTCAGCGCCCATCTTTGCAAGAAAGTCAGCCACCTTGTTCAAATTTTGTCTCACATAAACCGGGATCACATCATCTAACTCCCTCCATAAATCCTTGATTTGGGAAATCAAAATCTGCAGCCTCCAAGCTTTCGAGGAGAAGTTTCGCATGCAGTCAAGAGCGCCGACCAGAACTTGTGAATCAGATTCAATAATTATCCTCCTATGACCCTGCTTAACAGCCCAAATAGAAGCGGACTTGATCGCAATGGCTTCTACTTCGTTGTTTGTAGCTCGCCCAAACCCTGCAGTTCCCAGTAGAGCACCGAACCAACATGATCCCGACAGACAACACCAATACCCGCACTGCCCGGGTTGCCTTTTGCAGCCCCATCCGTATTGATCTTGATCCAGCCTGCTGGGGGAGGTTTCCAACATTCTCTATCTTGTCTCTCTGGACCCTCTACCCCCTCCTCTGAAAGCCCAAGACCAACCTGATTCTCCTCATCAACATTGATGGCCACAGTTTCTGTAACTTTGCTCCAAATGACCTGCCAGACTCCGTCTGTCGAGGAGAAAGTATCTCTAAAGATCCGGGCATTTCTCTCCAGCCAAACTTGCCACCAAATGAAGAGAAAGCCGAGCTCCCATCCAATACGGAGAGCTGTAGATTTAAATCTGCCCCTTTTCCATATTTCCCAAATTTTGGCACGATTTAAATCACCATTTGCCTGAAATTTATATTGAGAGAACCAACGCTTCCATATCTGATGCGAAAAAGGGCACTCGAACATCAGGTGATCAGCAGTTTCCTCATGTTTATGACACAGAGCACACTGAGAGGGACCGATGATTCCTCTACTTCTGAGCTTGTCAAAGGTGAGAACTCCATTGTGCATGAGCTGCCAGGCAAAGAAATTCACTTTCGGCCAGCCCTTGGGATGCCAAATCCTTCTCCAATCCTGGATCGAAAAAGAATGCGAGGGAGGCGCAGGGAGGATCTGCTCATAACCATCCTTAACTGAATAGACCCCAAGGCTCCCATAGCCCCAGGCTAATTCATCCTCTTCATCCCTCCCAGCAAGGAACCTTTCGTACAAGATTTTGTTCAAGATGGGTGCCAGCTCTGGAGGGATTGTTATTGGCCACTCCTCCCACCTCTTAAACTTTTTAAATTTATACTCCCCCAAATGGCTGGTGTTGAAGTAGCTTTCGATGCGGATCCATCCCTGGGCTTCTATGGCGGACTTGATTGGCTGTAATTCAGGAAACATAGCAATGATGGGCGGGTACTGGTCCCAAGAATCGGTCCAAAAACGAGCCTTATCCCCGTTTCCCACTTTCCAAAAAAGTCGGTCTTTTATGACTTGAGATCCAAGCTTGAGAGTCTCGCCACACTAAGGAACCAAGGCCATCCAGGGGGAAGCGACCCACTTCGAGAGGGTGGACAGTGGCCCAAATATTTGCCGGATAGGAGTCGATCGAATAGGGAGGTTGGTCGGGAAATCCACCTCCAATATAGTTTTCCACCCAAGGCTCGTTATTAAGCATGGCGCTTCTCGTGCCCAGCCCTCCTTTATTCTTAGGTCGGGTAACTTTATCCCACCCAACCAGAGCCCATTTTTTCTCCCCGTTTGCACCTTCCCAAAGAAATTTTCTAGCCATTTTGTCCAGCTCTTTCCAGATGGAATGAGGGGCAACCAGGATAGAGAATTTATAGATTGGCATAGCCTGAATAACAGACTACAGGAAGGTTAATCTACCCCCATAGCTTAGCCATTTGTGGGACCAGTGATTCACTCTATCTTTGATACCTTCTAATAGATCCTTCCGTATATCTAATTTTAGTTTTTTGAAATGCAGGGGAACGCCCAAGTAAACAATTGGAAGAGAAGTCCTAGTGAATCCCAGGATCTCAATAATTCTATCCTGCAGCCTTTGGTCAAGATTGAAAAAGACCACTTTAGACTTCCCGTCATTGAGGACCCGGTTTGAGGCCCTAAGGTAAACATTAAGAGTATCTCTCGATTCCTCCGGCTTCCCCGAGACCGGCCACACCAACCAATCCAAAGATCGTCCACAAACTGCAAATGGGTCAAGGTTTCCTCTCCAACCTTGACACCAGTTAGCAGGCCTTGTTGCCTTCTCCTCAAGAAGAGTCTGCCTAATCCTTCAGCCAGAATGAGGAAAAGATAGGGAGAGCAGGGATCTCCTTGACGAAGGCCACGAGAGGCTCCGAAAGGGAGCGAGGGAAGACCCTTGATAAGAACAGAATAAGACGGTGTAGACACACAACTCATGATCCAATCAATCCAGTCCTGGGAGAAGCCAAAGGCTGCCATAATTTTTGACAAGAAGCTCCACTCCACCCGGTCATAAGCCTTGGACATGTCCAATTTAATAAACATTCCTTTATTACCCGATTTTTGCATAGTATGGATAGCCTCCTGGGCAAGAATCACCCCATCCAAGATTTGTCTTCCCTCAATGAAGCCCCCTTGTTCAGGAGAGATGATGTTATGGAGAAGTGGTTTAAGCCGCTCAACCATTGTCTTGGTGATTATTTTGTAAATCACGTTACATAAAGCAATAGGTCTGAAATCCGAGATCTGAGTTCCCTCCTCCCCTTTTGGAATTAAAGAAATGAAGGTATGATTAATAGCCCTGAGCATTCTTTTATTGATTCTGGATTCCTCTGTTATAGCCAAAACATCCTCCCCCAAAGTATCCCAAAAGGCTTGAAAAAACTCAATAGGAAAGCCATCTCGGGCCAGGAGATTTACCAAGATTCATACCAAAGACCACATTTCTCGCTCATTTCTCTCAATGGGTCTAAGCAGGGCCTCGATTTTCTTCTTCGTAGATGATAGCAGGAATGACATTAAGAACTTCAAACCGAGCCTCAAGATCCTCGTTCCATACTTTCAAGAAAAGTTTAGAAAAGTAATCAATTGAGTGTTGGTGCATATCAGGAAGGGTATCCAAGGTATGACCATTCTCATCCTTAAGGGCTTCCATATTGTTCAGCTGTCTCCTAGCACAAGCTGATCGGTGAAAAAATTTGGTATTTCTGTCCCCTTCTAGTATCCAAGTATTTCTTGCCCTCTGTTTCCAAAGATGTCTCTTCTTGGTTATCAATGGCCTCAACCGCTTTGCGCAAGGCATCATCTTCGGATTTGAGTTGCTCAATAATTGTTCCTTCCCTAAAGAGTTTCTGAACCTCCTCCCATCTGGCCATCAAGGGGGCCCTTTGGAGCTGAAAATCTGACTTATTTTCTTTCCTCCATTGTTTCAGTTGAAGTTTAACATAGTGAAGTTGTTTATGAAATTTGAACATTGCTGTCCCAAAAGGAGGACGGCCTGCTTCCCACCATTGTGGAATTTTCTCGACGAAGATCCTCCTTTTGCAACCAAAAATTCTCAAATTTAAAAGGCCCGTGATGTCTGTTCTATCAAAGTCCCTCCCTCCAAAAAAATGGGAGAATGATCGTAAACAGTGGCCCTCCAAAATCTGAAACTTGGTATTCCATTTTACAAAAGCTTCCTCAGAGACCATAAACCGATCTAACTTGACCTTCCCGCTATGTGGTTCCTGCCTCTTGTTAGTCCAAGTGAAATAGGATCCAGGGCCTTGAACATCAACTAAATGAAAGGCTTGGACCTGGGCAATCAGAAGCCGGTCCCCAGGATCCAAAATTGGGGAGCCACCTTCCTGGTCACGAGCAGATAACTTTGCATTAAAATCCCCCGCAATAATCCAGCCTAGGTATTCTCTAGATGACCTCATATTATGAACAACTTTCCATTGAAGCCTCTGACCATCTAGGTCTTGGGCCCCATAAAAGTTAGTGATTAAGACATGTTCTGTTGTGAAGTTATTTCTGAAGTGAGATGTAAGGACACCCCTCCAAGCTATATGTTCTACTCGCAGTCCACTCCAAAGGATTCCGGAGAGTGACGATCCCCCCCGAAGCTCCTTGGGCAGCCACATCCATATGTCCAACGCCCCGCCAGATTCTATTAACTATTTTACTAATAATATCTAAAGACATTTTTGTTTCCTGAATAAGCAAGAAGTCTGTTTTACATTTTCCTAAGAGTCTTTGAACAACAGATTGATGGGTTCTACTGTTTAAACCCCTAACATTCCAAGATTGTATTATCATTGAAAACCTTGAGAGCAGTAAGAATCAATAGTCCTCACCGATCCTCCATTGATCGGCTTTATCCCCTTGAGCCGCAATCGGATCCTTATTTGACTTTCTCGCCCGCTCCTTGAGTGTTGCAGCTTTTGGATCTCTTTTCTACCCGAGAGATACCCGTGGCTGGCCTTTCTCTATTTTTTTTTGCAATTCCCATGCTAACGTCATTAATTATCGGCGGCGCTTGGGAGTGCACTATCAGTGTCCCTGCATTTTCTGACGGCAATACCTCGTAGGGCACAAACACCTGTTCTAAAACAGGAGGAGATGAAGGAGAGACATGAGTTTGAAGGTTATGGGTCTCAATATTCCCATCTACACCTTCCATATTCTGATCCTCCCGATCCACTAATGACTTAAAGATTTCATATCTCGTTAGTTGGCTTAGATTGAATTTGCTCCTTACCATTTTTCTTCGGCTTTCTCCTTCGCTTGGCCTGTTCAAAGCCATCTTTCTGACCCTCATTGCCCTGAGGAGTATTAGAAGTTTCTTTAGCATAAGAAGACTTTTCCTCTCTCGGAGCGATTTGGCATACCATTCTGGGCTTCCGTTTTGGAGTTCAAGAGGTTTGGACAAAACCGGGCCAAGTGCCCATGTTTATGGCAGACTCGCATCCGAAAGGCAAGTGCCTCATAGTCTAACCGTTGGATCCAGGATACCTCTGCCGAGCCCAGCTCCACCTCCGTCGGTAGAGGTTGAATTGATGTCCATTTCCACACAGATTCTAGCATAGACACCAGAGATACCTTCTATAGTATCCCTTGAAACGCCTAGGTATCTGCCCAGGGAGTTGCCTATCATTTCCAAGACCGGCTCCCCCCAAAACTCCATTGGCAGAGCGTACAGCCGAATCCAGACCGGGACAGCCGTGGGTTCAATGCGGGGATCGAATCCCACTCTCCAGGGTTGGACAAATAACCCTGCCGGGCCATGGTTTCTCTTCTCTGATTCAAACGCCCTGTTTCTATCAGCTAAGGAAGAGAAGCTAACGATGAAATACCCGTTGCTGATAAACCAAAGGGAATACTCACCATGGGGCTCCCGGCCTCGTCTCGACCCACGTGTGCAAGAAATTCAGTGGTTGGTCGTATACCCATGAATTTGCAAATCAAATCATGATTAGCTTTGTATAAAATTGTGTCTTCTACCAACTTTGGTTCGATAACAATCTTAGGTCTTGAAGCAGATTGTGGAAGGCAACCATTGACACGATGTGCCGCGAAACCCTTACCAGCATTCTTGAGCATCATATTCAAAGTATTTCTCTGCGCTTCGCCATTAGATGACGAAGGATTGTCCTTAAGCATTTCAGCATAGGAGCTCTTTCTCCCATAAAGAGGACTTGGAGGAGACCCCATTGGGCCCTCCAGAAGCGGCAAACGATCCTTCAAAACCCCGTAAATATAACAACACAGAAAACTACCTGAGGGCCTGGATTATCCTACGCTTTGGGAGTCCAAGAACAGCGCCTGTCGCCTGCACAGAGAGATTCCCGCCAAAATTCCAAATCGCCAGAGCTCTAATATCATCCAAAATTGGCCTCTATGCAATGGTGAATGTTAAATGCATGTTTAATTTGATTCAATTGTTATGCACTTAATTTATGTTGATATGACATGGTAAATGACATGTATGTAATGCATTATTTACATGATGATGATCTAATGTAAATGAACCTGTATGCTTTAATCACTTAAAACATAAGGAATGCAATGTAATATGTGTTTAACAATCTAATGGATGACACCACAGAATGTATAAAAATCATGAATGAAAATGATAACTCTTATCATAAGAATTAATCATTTAAGCATCCATATGTGAAATGAGATGATTGTGAGATGTGTAGGCTTTCTCTATAAGCTTCTATAAATTAAAATATATGCATAAAATAGTCAGTGGTCATCTAAATATCATTGTTGATATTTATCCGACATCTATCCTATTTCATGCACACCACTTAATAAAAAAAGTTCATAAAGAAAAATGTGTATGATTGATGTAATGATTTGTTGCTATTAGGGAATTTTTGAGGTTTTCCCTGAGACTCAAACACCCTAGTTGATTAATAAAAAGTTGTATAATGACTATATAGGACTCCTAAAAGATAAAATCTTTTGTTATGAAGACCAAGATATTCATTATCCTTGTGTGTGCAAATGAATATATTAGATGAGATATAATACTACCTCATTGCCAAGAAGGATTCATTCAGCCCATTGTTGTAATGAGGATCACCATATGTTCATCATGATCCTAAGTTTGGACTTAGTTGGATTAGACCACTAGGTAGTACAGGCTACCATATGCATGTAAACATTGGTCCTGTAAACAAGCAAGATGCTAATGTGATAGACATATCGTCATGTGTAAGTATACCGCCATTGCTAGGCAAGCTTGATGTCACCTAACCTATAATGAGGATCACCTCATGGTTTTTCAAATGCTAAGAATTCTAGGGATTCAAGTTTAGTTCTCCCTTCTTTTCTTTTAGTTTTGAATTGCTCAAGGGATTTGCTCATTTTTGTTTGGTGAGCAAGGGATTTTGGAAAGTGGTGATAACACTATTTATTTTTGCTTTTTTCTTTTGTTTAGTGGTGAAAACCATTTTTTATTTTGAGGATTTTTGGTAGGGAGGAGCTTGTCCTTTTGTCAATTCTCAGTATTTTTGAACCATTCGCACAGGGGGATGAACAAGGTAAACTTTTCACTTAAGGTAACTTGGACCACTTTGTAGTATTAATCCTTCCTTTGTTTAAACTAGGATTATTAATGTTTGATTAGTGATAGGATTTTGAGATATGCTAGGTGCTATCAAAACTAGACCTCATCTTCTGAAAGTGAAGATAGCTTTCTACAAAATCTGAGAAGATCACTAGGTATGGCTAAATGACCAAAAAACCCTAGTATATTCCTCATAGCAACATGAAGGGTTGTGTTGAAAAACACAATTACTCACAGGGGTGATGGATGATGATGATGAATAAATGCATGATTGAGATACAAATGTGGTGTCGTTTGTAAGATTGTAAACACATTCTATCCGAATGCAACTGAAATGGATGAAAATGGCTAATGTGATGCAATAAAATGAATGCATATGCAAAATGTAAATGCAATACCAAATGTAATTTTTTTTGTGTTTTTGATATTTTGCAATGTTTTTGAATTTTATTGCTTTTCAAATGTTTTTGAATTTTTTATTTTTGATTGTTTTTGAAATTTTAATTTTTTCATTGTTTTTGAAATTTTGATTTTTCCATTGTTTTTGAAATTTTGATTATTTTTAATGTTTTTGGATTTTGATATTTTATGATTTTTGTTTGTTTTTATGTTTTTAAGGGTAAGGTACGCTACCTTAGGTACCCCCAATGTGTGTGCCATTCAATGAAAGTGAGGGAGGTGTGATACCTTTGCAGGTCTCACTTTGCTTCATTGATCGTGATGTGGATGATGGGGAAGTTGTAACACCTTGAAGACCCCCAATGTGCATTGTGTTTGATGCACTGTGATTGGCTTGGATAGGGGGAGTAGTAGAAACCGAACCCCCTACTATGATGTGTAATTTTGTGTGGTGCCAATATCCTGCTAAGACAAAACGAGTGAAGTTGAAACATTAGATGATGCCATAGGTTGCGTAAATTGATTTCGATATTCTTGTTTCTCTATTACAACACTGATCATTCCCACAAAATCTTGGGGAGGTAGATTAATGTGCACTTGATTAGGTTGTTTGACTTGATTGATAGGTTCTATGTTTGCTTCGTGTGCAGGTAAGGGGTCTTGGAAGACTCCTATCTAAATTTCTTGTCTCTCAATCATATCCTGTATTAAATATCTAAAGGGATGACATATCTGGATGTCATGATCCCTTTGTCGATGGTACATGTAATATAGGTTTTCCCTGTGCACCTTTGATCTACGCTTATTAGGTTTCAATGGATGGATCTTGAGAAGATTGATTTTTTGTGCCTCATACAATCGATTAAAGATCAATGCTAAGGGCTCTAACAAATGAGTATATTGTCATGGTAGCCAAAATTGTTGGAATTGTATCTAATTTTATTGCATGTTATTTTTGACCAATGGAGGTTGAACTTGGTAAATAGGCTACACTAGTAATTGCAGTGGTGGAGCCTAATTTGAGGATTCAGGAATACTCAAAACCACTTGATTTATTAGGGCTGCATTTTGTTGTGTGTTACCACATTTAGTATTCTTGTTTGGCCATTCTCCTTTGTGGAGTTGAACATCACCCTCCTGGATCTTGATGTCCTCAATGATCTTGGCTTGTGCTAAGGCCTCCTCGAATGTTTGATACCATTGTAATTGTAAGAGAAGTGAAATTTGCTTTGAAAAAATTCTAGTAAACATTCGGATGAGTTCCATTGTGGGTAGGGTGAAAGGTAGTTTTGACATCACCTTCCTCCATCTATTTCCATACTCCATGACTAGCTCATCATCAATTTGATGAAGGCTAAACAAGTCAGTCAAGTTTATCATTTTCTTAGAGCTAGAGGTAAAATATCCCAGAAATGCATCGACCAATTGCTCAAAGGTGTTTATGCTATGGTGTGGTAGATGATTATACCATTCCAAAGCATCATCAACTAATGTTGTAAGGAATATTCTCAACATCAAGGGGTCATTGTATTGAATATGAGACCACATATGGATGAAGCTTATCATGTGGTCTTGTGCGTCTTTATCATATTTGAAATTTTCAATTTTAGGCATCTTGAAATTCGATGGGTACATCGGTGATGACACTGATGGATGCAAAGGCTGATTGCTAAGATGCTTTAGTGTGGGTTTTTGATAACCCAAAATTTTATCTTGCTTTTCTAATGCCTTTAACCGATCATTTAGCCCTTTGAATACCCTTGGCAAAATGGTATGATCTTCCTATTATCACCCTTGATTAGAAAAAGGTCGCTTTTGATGTTGAGGTGGACGATAAGTATGATCATTAGGTACCTCATTATAACTGGACTCAGGGTAAGTATATATTTGCTCCTGATGTTTCCATAGAGACTCTTTATATGAATCTTCCTCATCTTGATCTTGGTATTGTTGAGCAGTATGAGGCTTTTGATGATAACTAGATAATGGCCTTTGATGTTGAACGTGATTTTGGCATGGACAAGGGGAAGATTTTGAGATTGTATTGGGCGCCTGGCACATTGTTGCATCCTATAGGTGCTAGGTGTAAGCACCACTTCATGTGATGCATTTTGCAATTGCTCTTGCTATATCTTTTGTTGTTTTGTATCTTTTGTTGATACAACCTTTGTAGGTGTACTTGTTGTGAGTCCACATATTATTGATTTAATTGTTGTTGATCCAATTGGAGTTAATCTGTATGTTGTTGGTTAATATTTGGCCTAAGTGCCTAATGAGTATGATATTTTTGCTCAATTGCATGGGGTTTTTGACCCTCCTATTTGAAATACAGATGGATTTATCATGTCTTTCCCCCCTAATAGGATCTATTGCTTGTTTTGCATGCTCCCTAAAGGTTGCATTGACCTGATTTATGAATCAACTTTGTATAGTATGATGATGTAGAGCTACTATGTGGTCGCACCAAGTACTCTTCACGTGAAGTAGGAGGATGACTTAGGTCTTCTTCCTCATCTATAAGGAAAGACTCATAATCAAGTTTAGATGTAAGCTCTGTATATGCAGGTTGCACAGAAGCACGATGTGTGCACGCTGAGTGCTCTCTATGAGGGGTATGGGGGTGACTTACTCGATCAAACATTGTGGTTTGCTCATCTAGTCTAGGCCATGGTGTACTCTCATGTTCATATTTTGATTGATGTATAGAGCAATATGGGGTGTGAATCCATGATATTAACCTACTAGACCCCTCAATGGGTAGATTATTCACTATATAGAATTCCATCAGGGTATCCAAGTCAGGAAGTTTTCCTAGAGGACCTATGGATGCTTCCCTAGTAGGGATATCTCGAAGGTTTGCCCTCCTGGGGATGGTATTGTTGTTATGATGAAAACATGGGATGCCATTCAGGGATGGGCATGTCCTCTAGACTTATTTGGAGATATTCGTTGGTTATGGAGCTTGATTCTCTCTTTGAATTGGAGGTCTTGTTTTCAACTGCATTTGGACCAAATCCATAAAAGGGGGGTCCCTCGACCATCTTTAGAAATTTTTGAATTATCAAAAAAAATTGTAAGTGTTATATATCAGAATGATCAACACGACGAGCTGATCACAATGGGCTAGGGCTCCAAAAATTGACTTCCTAGTCAAAATTTGTATTTTTGGAATATTTGGCCAACCGGGGCTCGTGGAGAAATGCCCAATTTTAGGAATTTTTGGGAAATTTTGAGAAATAAAGAGTTAGAACTCAAAATTTATGTGAGAGGTGCACAAGGAGCTAACTAAGACAACAAAACAAATTTGGTAGTTTTTGGGGTTGTCTAGGGCTTTTAATGACTATTTTAGTGTAGTTTTTCCCTATTTTGGCTTAAAAATCACTCAAAAATAGAGTAATCATAAAACCAACATAAATTTTTCATTATAGCTCTGATTTGCACATTTTTTTTAGGGTTTGGTCCTAGATGGTAGGAGCTTATGTTGATTACCCGAACAATAAAGAAACACACAAAGTAGACAACATGATTATCTCTTTTAAATTTTAGAAACACACAATCAAATGATCAAAGAAGCACACAAGCAAACAATGTGATTATCTCCTTTAAGTTTTAGATGTGAATCCCTAAGTTGTTTGGTGTGTTTAGATTTTTTGTTTTGCAAAGAGACTTCTTCTCATGTGTTTTTCTGTTGTTGGATGATGTTCTTATGTTAAAAGGATTTCAAGGTTCGATCAATCATGTGAGCCAATGGATGGAGATGAAGCCCACCATCATTGGTCTCAATTAGTGGTTGGGGATGAAGTCCAACTCACTAATGTTTAAATGGAACGTGGTGTGTGTGGTTCCTTTTATGCTTAAAGAAAGTAAAACAAGAGAGCACTCAATGCTAGTTCACTAAATGCACAAAGAACGTTTCACTTTCAGAAATTTTAGATAAAAGTGAACCTACAAAATGCATGTCCTAAATGATAACCTACCCATTAGGTAGGTCACAAGCAATCAAACCACTCATATGCATTCCTACTTAATTATTTTTTGTTTTTCTTCTTTTTTTGTTGTTTTTGCAATTATAGAAAAGTGAAATCTACCTTTCTACCTTTCAAGCAAACAAGGGAAGCAAGAAAAACCAAATTTAAGCAATTTTGAATAGTAAAAATGCAAAGTGAAGGTTTAGGCACTTACCTTGATAGCCTAAGATCCTACTATTTTTGGAAATTTGAGCAGAAAACCCTCTATTTTGTGGTCGTCCTGGGGTGGGATGACTACAAATTTGGGGGCCATCCCTACCTGGGATGGCTCCTGTGGTCATCCCTGGGTGTTCCAATTAGGAAATCAGGGGTCATTTTAGGCCAGAATGGCCAAGACCTACAATATTCAAAGGACAAAAATAGGGTCAAAACTTACAAAAATGAAATGGGATAGGCATCCCACCATGATCACCACTATAGAGTGGAAATATGACGTACCTAGCAAGGGAAAATGATATGCATATATTGTTCTACTTGATCTAAGCACTACAAAAGTGACACTTCAAGCAAGCATAAAATGACAAGTATATGAAAGAAATGGGTGGGTCTCCTTATATTAATATAAAATTCAAATGTGTGGTTAAAAAATGTCCCCTTGAGGGCTCTCAATTAATACACTCAATACAATAATCAAAGGATCAAATCCTTTCAAGAATCCAAGGCACGCTTCCAATGTCTTCCTCGCACTCACAATTGAAGGGAGCAAGATTTTGATGCCATTGCAAAGTGTTCTATCACTATGCTAACTTGCTGCTCCTTCATCATGCACTGTGATAACTCGATATACACACAAAAAACTGAAATTTATTAGTAGCATGTGTGGATTAAGATGAAATCGTGAAGGTGCATGCATCAATAACATTAAAAGAGGAAAAATACAATAGAATATTCAAAATTGCTCCAAATGCTACAAAAACTTAGATTCATGCATATTATGTACTCTGTAAAATATATAATTGAAAATAGTAAGAAAATTATGCTCATATTTGTGGTCATCCTAGGGTGAGCCATTCAAGGCTACAAAACACAAAAATCATGATAACTAATCCAAAACAACTCCAAATTACACAAAATTTGAACATGTATATAATCTAATCTAGAATGGACCTATACAAAAATAGTAACAAAATTATGCTCCAATTTGTGGCCATCCCATGGTGGGATGGTTAGGACTATCACATTTTGAGGGTCATCCTAGGATGGTACAACCACCAAATTTGATGGTTTCTACCATCAATTCCTCTAGCATTTTGTCCAAAACACTCTCAGGGGTATTGTCATCAAATTTAGGGATAGGATTCTCTCAAATGGGTTGATTTTGTAAACAAATTGCACCTTTTGGATCACTTGAAAACCTCCTTCGCTAGGTAGATATCTCAAGGGAAAAAGTGCAAAAGGTTGGGGATAAATATCGATAGCACTTCGTTGCGAATGTTGCAAAGACTCCTCACTTCTATTGGGTGGAAAATTGATCCACTTTATAGCCCAAGGGGGCCTATGGTCAAATGGGCATGTGGCCATGCGAGGCAAGTGTCACCATTTGTTCAAAGGTTGCCATGTGTTGGAGGGGGAAGGAATATCCATTTTGAGCCTCCAATTTGCAACTTGGCATGAGATTTATGTGCCCTCATGCTTGCATGCTTGAATAGGCAGGATAAATGGCAATTTTTGGGTGCCATTTATCCCAATTTTGACTTTTTAAGGGTCCAAGGCCATGGTCATCCCACCTAGGGATGACCATTGGTGGCCATCCCTGGGTGGGACGTCCATGCCTACATGGCCCAAAGCTTCCCAAAAGTGGGGTAGAACCTCCCAAAAGTGGTTAGGACCATTATGTAACCTCTGAGGGTTTCCCAAGGGGATCATATGGTGTCAATTAGACCTTGTCTTGGTCGTCTAATCAGATTGACATGATTTTAGTGTCTACAAAAAGATATTGTTTAAGTTTCTATGATATATTAACTATGAAAAGATACAATAGGTAGGTTCCAAAGTGAAATATACTTCTATAAAAAGCACCACAACTTAAGGTACAATAGTTAAATGATAAGGAACACATAATTACAAATAGACAACCAAATATTTGCATAAATGAAAAGTACATTGTATTACCATAAGATACCTATAAATAGGTATTACAAAGCATAAGTTATGGATAAGGTTGTATTAAATAATGATGGTACAACCTTATCCATTACAACAACTAACAACTTATTAAAAATAAATGATGGTAATACATGATTCCCTATCATTCCTCCCCATTAAGAAAGCATTGGTCCCCAATGCGTACAAGGGTGGAAGAGAAAGTGGGAAAGATCCAAGAATATCGGGTACAACCAAAAATGTAATCCTATTACAAAATAAGAAAATCAAAATGAAGAAAGTGAGCAGGCCTTTAGAAAACCAAAAACTGATGCTGGCACTAAATCAGGCTCAAAAAATGCTCTCCAATGATTGTAAACACTGCTATACCAACAAACAACTCAATGGATCCCTTGATTCGGTAGAAGAAAGCAACATCGGTGGTACACTAAATATGTTGAATATTCCTCAAAAAATGTGCCAAAGAAGCCAACGAAATTAAATTTTTTGGTTGTTATTAATATTTTTTTTGTTTTGAATGTTAGGTGCACCTATTAATTATGAGGGTGGGCATTGAATGAAGGGGATGCAAAGCATTGAATGAAGGTGAACGCACACACATTAATGAAAGTGGTAATTAAATACAGGGAGCACATGCATTAAAGAAATGGATGGTTGTATTAGGCAATGCTAATGGCTAGGATGACATCATGTGATCATGTGACCAAGGGAAGATAACGATGAGATATGGTGGGCTGATATAGGATGATTTCAACACAAAAGACAAGGTTGGCTAGAAATAATGTGATAACATGGAAGACGCAAAGCAATGCAAGATTTGGCAGTAGGTGGTCAGAGGACTGATAGAGTTGCAGTCATAAAATACTGATAGAACAGGACTAACATCAAACATGGGAAGTTTGATAAGGCAGACAAGACTAGGATTGATGTGTGTTGGATAACATTTGATAGGGCTAAATTCTAGAAAGAATGATCAGATAGGATGATAGCAAATTGAGTGGAGGCTAACATGGGTGATAGAGGACTGAGCATGGATACATCAATGAGAAATAACATGTTATAGAGGTAGCAGACATGAACAAATAGGGTAGACAACTCGATAGGATTGAAGGCATTAGGATGAGCCCTAATGGGGCACGTGGAATGGGGAATCATACTGGTAGGGGTGACATGATAGCCGAAGGTAGAGAATGCAGACTAAATGAGACAAGGCACAGATAGGACGAGGCTTGGTTAAGGTGTAGAATGAGATAGCTAGCAAGTTGGATGAGTTAAGATGTGAGGCTTGTCCAAGATAAAGGCTATAATGCACATCACATACCCAATATGGGATAAAAACCACTAATAAATTTTGAAAACAAAATATGATTGCACCTATAGAAAGAATGAAGCAACCATCAAAAAATGTGAAGTTGTCAGAAATCATGTGGAGACGTCAAAAAATCATAGAAACATTAGAAAGTCCATTAATTTTTTATGTCATAAAATGAGATGTCAAAAATCTAGGTGAGATATCAGGAACACACAAAAGGAGGCAAGATGCAGGTGAAAGCAGTTGAGAATCCATTGTGTTTGCATCGAAATGCATGAGATCATTATCGAAATATCGAGTGGAGACCAAAACATAGTTGTAGATCGATCAAAAGATAGGAAATCAACAACAAAATGGGTTATAGCTATTGGAAATGCGATGGACATTAGAAAAACATGTATTTTATCATCGAAGAATAGCAAATATCATCGATGATGTTGAAGAGCACACAAGGTGATCTTTGTAGAGCATCGACACTGATTGGAAGTTTCCACAAAAGCTCACACAAATATGTCCTTAATATTTCACAAAAGCTTACTCAACTCTATCCTTAAATCCCCTCTAGGACTTACTCAAATCTGCCCACTAGATTTCATAAAAACTTATTCAAATCAATTGTAAAATTTGCATACAAAACTCAACTCAATATCTTTCAGAAAACTTCTTCAATCACTCAAACAAGTTTCACTTAGAATCTTGTTTAACCTCAGAAACATATAGAGAATGGTTAGAGACTCAATATGTTTCACACTCACAAAACTCAACTTAATCTCTTTTAGAAAATCTCTTCAATCACACAAACAAATTTCATTCAAAATTTTGTTTAACCACATAAACATATAGAGAATGGTAAGAGACTCAATATGTTTCACTCTCACAAATCACTCTATCACTTTCAAACTCCTTTTCAAATCAATTTAGAATAAAGAACAATTTGTTTCATAGAACTTGAACTATCACTCCAATGCATTCACTCAATGATGCTCATCCAATTTCACTCAACCATTCACTCAATGAAACACAACTTGCATACAAACCCTAACCAAGTGTTTCACTATACTTCCAACGACTCACACTATGAATCTCAATCCATGACTCAAGATGACAAAAAATACAACCCTATCCCAAAGGATTTAAAATTTAAAGCTCTATTTAAAGTTTCAATGCCTCTAATATTAGGTCACTTAGGTTGTACGTTCATTTAAAGATCTATGAAAAATATAAATTCATTAAAATTTTAATTTAAAATTTGAATTTATTTCTCTTATTTATTATATAATAATATATTAATCATTGTTTTTCTTTTAAAATAATTATAAGATTAAATTATGGAGTAACTCTTCTTAATATATTTAAGATTGTAATTTTTAATACAAACATTAGTGTTTATTAAAATTGATGATTTCACCATGACAACTTAGAAAACAAGTCTATGCATAAATATGTATATCATAACACATAAAAACTACTTGTTTATAAAATGCCATAGTACTATGCGATGATACAACATGACTAAGGTAATTGTTGGAGTAAGATAACAAACTTAGATATAGGCTTATTTATCAAATTCGTTGATTTTTTTAGATAAAATTTGAAATTCATCGAATTTAAAACGTTAGCGAACAAATTCGTCGAATAAACCCTAAATTCATGGATGAAAGAGGAAAATGCATGATGGAAGGGGAAGACGGCTTCTATCGCTGCTTCCATGGCCAGAAAGCAGCTACAAGTACCACCAGAAACCAAATGAATGGGCCATGGAATACGAAGGAGAAAAATAAATACACAGTCGATTAGGACTTGAGAGATAACGACTCCTAATACAATATATACGAAATGAAATATATATATATATATAAATATATATATATATATATATATATATATATATATAATATATAAAAAGAAAATGCAACTAAGCATCTTCTTAGCACTGCAATATGCAGAAGACTAAATCAAAAGACGAAATGGAGTAGGAAGGCATTTTATGTGAGTATTAATGATAAAAGTGAGGGTAAACAATTTGTCAGAAGACTGTAATTATTTTTATTTAAAGTTTAGATTTGGCCCGTTGATAATATTTTCTTAGCGCAAATGGGGTGTTGAGTACCAGTTCACCTCCCCGTGGGTTTCACGTTGCCGGTAAAACATTTTTTGGGGGAGCTTAGTGACTAAAAACATTTTTCGAGGGAGCTCGGTGATTGCATTTCATCTGGGGATTTGAGTTTCTTAGTTACTAATTTATTTTACATAACAGTGAAAGGATATATGTATATTTATAATATATTGAATTTTATGTCGAATTTTATTTCAAATTTAAACATGCCTAATTTATTTCGAACTTCAATAGTGTCGAATTCGAATATGAATATATCAAATTTTATTTCAAATTTTTAAACATGTCAAATTTCTTTCGAACTTCAAGAGTATCGAATTCGAATACGAACTTGAACTTGATAACTAAGGATATAGGGTTGAAATTCAATGTTCAACGCTAACCACCATATAAATGTGAGATTGTGTTTTCAAATTAACAATAAGTCTTTTTCTTTTGTGTAGAATGTGAAGTAGTATATTGGATGGCATAAGTGGGGTCTCCTTCCCACCTAGTGACTCAAATTTGTATAGCTTGACATTCTTCTTGCAATATTATTTTCCAAAATAAAATAAGTTACCATTAACAAAACATTGAAATATGAGTTTGAAATTCTTACTTGAAAGAATCCTTCCAACATAGAAAGTCATTATTATAGAAATAAATTTTTAGATCCTCCCATGATATTTTTATCTACTACAATCAAGTTCAATTCTGATTTTTGTCTAATAAAATTCTTTAATGAAGGTTAGTTTAGCTTATATATTTTTTTTTTTGGTAGATTGATTGTATTAATAGTGGTTTTTATAGAGTATCCCAAAAACTTATGTACAAAAATAGGGCTGAGCCCATTCTGTCCTTACAGGCCTCAAGGGCTAGGATCAAACAGACTTGCAAAATCTAACTAAACCTGATTCAAAATTGCCCATAGGGCTTAGAAAGGGGCCTCTTCGTGAGAGGATCGGTAGAAAAAAACCAATATGAAGCAAACTAAAATGGAAGCAACAGAAAACCATGGGAAAAACAAGAAAAAACCACAAGGAAGGCAGCCCCAGATCCTTCGCTACTCCAGAACCTCTTGGGCATCCTTAATGTTCTTCTCCTTGATCCTGGTCAACATCTTGATCAAAGAATTGGTGGCTGAGAGGATGTGCCACCTTCGGGTGCCTTCCCTTTATGCTTATGTGTCTTCATGAGGAAACTTTGATCTGGCCATCTTCTCCACCTCATCTGGAAAGGATGACCTCCATACTACCAACACAGAGGTCAAAAGACCTTTATTAGCCATGTGATCTTCCAGCTTGTTACCCTCCCGGTAGATGTGATTGATTTGGGCATCAGTCCAAATTTTCCATGAAGGATCTTTGCCATTTGACAGATACCTTATGATATTCAAAGAGTCACCTTCGATGACCAAAGGGTGAGGATCCTCTGAGAGGAACTAAAGTCCTCTGAGCACTCCATTGGGCTTCACACTGTGATTATATTGGATACCCAAGTTCTTGCAGAAGGTGAGGACAATCCTCCCCCTGTGATATTTGAACACCCCTCCTGTAGCTGTTGGCCCTGAGTTGCCACGAGCAGTACCATCAAAGTTCAACTTAAGCCAACCCTTCGGGGGGTTTCTCAATTAGAACTTGAGCCTAGGAAAAAATATTTTAGGGTGGTCTAGATCCTCCTTAAGGTTCATCCTTTTGAACACAGTTTCCTTCGATCGGATCTTAGGGAGGGGACTAGGAGTGAATTTTGAATTTTCTACTGCAAAGGCAAGAGCTCTGAAGGATGTGGAAGGGGGTCTCTTGGAGGATTACCGAAGACTCTTCCATTCCTCTCTAGCAAAATATTCCAAAGGATGTGATGGAAGGACGCATCGAAAAGGAATTGAATCTTAGGATTTCTGAACGGGTTTGGCCATTGAGCAAAGGATTCCTTGATTGTCCTAGGAGGGCTCCAGGGGACCTAAAAGGAGGAGAGGATCATGCCAAACACCGTGGTGGTGAATGAGTAGTGAAGGAAGAGATGATCTGTATATTTGCAATCTACCATGCACAAATAACACCTATTGGGGAAGGCAAACCCTCTTTTGTGGAGGTTGTCCATGGTTAGAGCTTTATTCTAAAAAACAATCCAAGAAAAGAAATTTACCTTCGGGATCACTCCTTTTTGCAAGACTATCTACCACAAGAAATACCCCTCAGCCTCCTTGGAAAGGATCTCGTAGGCTATCCTAACTGAGAAGACACCAGTGTCAGTACCCATCCAGATCATCTTGTCGGGTCTTCTGGCAGTCACGATGGTGATGTCATGGAGGATCTTATCTAGAGAGGAGACTTCAGCTTCACGATCGATGAGGGTCAGGATGTTCCACTAAGGGCTGCCATCCTTCCTTACAATGTAGTCTTCTCCCTTATTTTGGGAGTTTGGGTCCACCAAGGATTTGAGGAGGGAAATATCAGCCTTCTAAGATAGAGGATATTCTTTGGCCCATCTATCCTTCTAGAAGTTGATTGTCTGTCCATATCCTAAAATCCATCAGACTCCCTTGCTGTACAGTTACCGTCGAAGGGGGCCTCAGCATCCAGGAAGGAGCAATTGGTGATGTATTTATTCTTAATGATTTTGACCCACTCCACAGGATCATTGGTTAAGATCCTCCAAGCATTCTTGGCCATGAGGGCCAGGTTCATAGGACTAGTTCTCCTTAGACCAAGCCCACCTTGGTCTTTGCTTTTACACACCTTGTCCCACACCACCAAAGGGATCCTAGATTTATCTTCGTTCCCAGACCATAGAAAGTTCCTCTGAATCTGTTCAATCTTGCGATGGATAGACATTGGGAGGCTGAAGACTGACATGAAGTAGGTCGAGATCCCTTGGAGTCAAGCTTTGGTGAGGGTAGCCTTGCTTGCCTGGGATAGAAACTTGCCTTTCCAAGAGGCTATCTTCTTGTGAATTTTCTCCACCACCATATTCCACATGTTGTCCTTAGCTCTATCATTGCAGAAGAGGGGGAGCCCGAGGTAGGTGGTAGGGAGGGATTCGATCATGCATCCTAGGATTCTGACAATGCAGATCTACCACCCCTGGGGAGTATTCAGGAAGAAAATATTGCTCTTGGTGTAGTTTAATTTTTGGCTCGCAACTTGCTCGTAAAGGGAGAGGATCCTCTTGATGTGTTTGGCCTGGGCCACAGAGGCGATAGTAGAGAAGAGGGTGTCGTCCACAAACTGCTAGTGGGTGACTGCTTCCACTACAGAGGTGGGGATGATGCCTGAAATCCTCTATCTATAGAGGCTCTCCTTGAGGGTTCTGCCCAGAACCTCTGCCAAAATGATGAAGAGAATGGGGGACAGGGGGTCTCCTTGCCTGAGCCCTCTGGCACTCTGGAAGTAGCCTACAGGGGACCCATTTATTAGGATAGAGAAGTAAGGGGTGGATATGCAACTTTGGACAAGGTCAATACAAGAGGGAGGGAAACCAAAATTTAGGAGAATAGTGCAAAGGAAACCCCTATCCACCTTATCGAAGGCTTTATTCATGTCAATCTTGAGAAAGAGGGTAGCCTTATTAGATAATGACGCAGAGTGGAGAGTCTCATGGATAGAAATGACACCATCAAGGATGTTTTTGCCTTTCATAGAGCTGCCTTGGCAATGGTCAATGAGCAAGGGCAAGATGGGCTTTAGTGTGTTAGTTAAGACTTTGGTCAGGATCTTGTAGAAAACATTGCAAAGGCTGATGGGTCTATAGTCTGAGAAGGTCTTGCAGGTAGAGGTTTTCAAAATAAGAGCTAAGAAGGTGGTATTCATACTGGGATGGATGGATCCAGAGGCTTGGATCTCATGAATGGCATCACAAACATCATTCCCCATAACCTCCCACATGGTCTAGAAAAAGTGAGGAGGAAACTCATCTGGAATCGGGGTTTTGTCAAGTTACATAGAAAACAAGGCCTCCTTGATCTCGGAAGAAGAAAAAGGATCCAGGAGCCTAAGGCTAGCCTCCTGGGGTACCAGAGGGGATTTTTGCCAAAATATCTCTTTGGGCCTGTAAGTCACTTTCGGGGGAGGATCCCAGAAAATCCTAAAAGAATCCCACCTCTTTAGTTCTTATCTCAGCAATGTCCTTGGTAGCCATACCATCACTTTTCCAAATTTCCCTAATTTTGTTGGAACCTCTATGCCGAAGGGTAGAAGCATGAAAAAACTCGGTGTTGGAGTCTCCTTCCTTCAACCATATATATCTATATTTCTATCTCTAGAAGGTCTCTTCCCTAGCCAGGATAGTGTGAAAGTCTGCCAGGAGGATTCTCTCTTCATTTCTGTCAAATTCATTGAAGACACCTGCATCCAAACTTCTTTCCAAGTTTTTGAGGCTTTCGGATATGGCTTTCTTGGATTCGAAGATGTTGCTGAAGACCTCCTTATTCTAGATCTTGAGGTTTTCTTTGACAAATTTAATCTTCAGGGATAGGCGTTTTGAGGCATATCCTTTTACCTCCTGCTTCCACCACCCTGCTACCTACGCTTTGAAATATTTATGATGGGTCCACATGGATTCAAGCCTAATGGGAGTTTTGAAACTAGACCCTTCGCTTGATTCAAGAAGGATGGGATTGTGGTCTGATATGATCCTGGGAAGAGCTAGTAGGGTCGCATCCCCTAAGAATGGAATAGCCTCCTGGGAGATAAGGAACCTATCTAGATTGACCTAGATAAACCCACTCCCCGTTCTCCTATTGCTCTAGGTAAAAGAGGAACCTTTGAGCTCTATGTCAACTATCTTGTTGGTGTCAATTTTTTTTTTAAGTCTTCTATGCTTCTAGAACCAATATCAGATCCTCTATTTTTTCAAAAGGATGTAAAGGGTAGTTGAAGTCCCCTCCTATTATCCAGGGGAGGGCATTGAAATTATTTCGAATCTAGGTGATGGTATTCCACATCTCAGCCCTCTCAATGACCGATTTGGGGGTGTAGATGTTGGACATGATCCACGACTGATTTCCTATCTTAGGATGAAAGAGGATATTGAGAATCCTACTGGATGAAGAAAGAAAACTTCCTTCTATAAGGATCGGGTACCATAAGACCATGAGCGCACCTGAAGATCCTTGAGTTGGACTGAATAGGAGCTCTGCTTTGGACCATATAGATTTTAATGCTTTTTTAGTAGATACCACATCAACCTTGGTCTCCTGGATGATAAGGATAGAGGGATTTGATCATTTTTAGAGGTTCGCAACCATCTTGTTCTTGGATGCTTCGGCCAGTCCTCTCACATTCCATGAGAGAATATTCATCTTGATGATTTGGAGGTTTTATTACCTCCCTTCACCATTTGGAAGGGGGGTTTGTTTCCTTGTGCTTCATCCCACTGAGTGTTCGAATCATCCAAAAACAACAACAGTTGGGTCCCATTCACCACATCCTCGGTTGTTTCTTTGTCTCTCTAATATTTTCTAGGAGGTCTTCCTCTTTTCCTCTCACTGCCAAAATCCATCGATTGTTTCATGCTTTTGGTGTTCCTAGGGCTGACCCTTCCTGATAGGGATGATCCCATTTTTTCATGATGATAAGAAGGAAACTCCCTCTTTTTTGGATGGGGTCAGGTTTTCTTATTGCCTAGCAAATAATCTTCCATGAGGTATTATGGGGAGTTAGTGATGGGAGAGATTTTTACTTGGGAATTCAGTTCCTCTGCTTCATATTAGGGTTGAAGGCTTGAACCCACCTCTTAGTGCTCCTTTTCCTAAAGGAAGTTTCCTCCTTGCTATGAACCTTGATTTGACTGCTTGACAGACCCATCCTGTTCCTCCTCTTGAGCTTGCTGTCTGTCCGAGTCAGGTTTGGGATTCGCTGAGAGTTGGTCAATGGGAGGAGGATTACTCTTATGTTTCTCCCCTATCTCCAACTATGAGTCTCGAGGGTATGTGGATCCTTTGGTTAGCTCATTCACTCGTTGGCCCCTAGCAACTAGACACTGAGTCTGGAGGTGCCCTTGAGTGCGATAGTGAGAACAAAAGGTGGGTATGTTCTCATACTCGATGGCCTATCTCTTGATGAAGGTTGATCTTGACTATAGGTTGATGAAGGAGGGGAGCTCAGAGTCTAGGTCCGCTAGCACACAGAACCAAGCCTGGGTCAGTCTAGACCGGGCTTTAGTGGGGGGATCAATGGAGACCAATTCTCCAATAGACCGTGCTATCCATCTAATAACATTTTTATACCAGCAGTGAAGAGGAAGGCTAGGAAGCCTTACCCAAATTAGAGCAATGTTGATGTTTTGGGTATCCGGGTTGAAGTTGTTTCCCCACTTTCAAAAAAAGAGGCTCCTGCACCCCAGGAACCATGGTCCTCCTACCAAGATTTTGCAGTAATCCTCTCGATTGTTCAAGATGATGGCAAAGAAACCTCGGGTTAGTGTTGCAATCTCCATGTTTCCAAAGATTAGCCACTTGGAGAGAGCCCATTTGTGGATGGATTCCATGTCTGAGTGTCCTCCTATGAACTTTCCAATTAGGGTAAACTTTTAAAATTCCAAAAAGCTATTTAGGACCTCGTCAGGGATGCCCAAATCCTCACCAGATGGAAATATTTCTTGGGCAAAGCAGTTGTCTGGGGTTGCATGGCTCACCACCATGTGGGCATAGGATCCTCTCGCATTAGGGTTGGGGCCCCCCTTTGGCCTCCTTTGTTCGGGGGGTCCTTTTATTTCTTCTTTGATTCATCCTATTGACCTTCTATTGCCGGGTACACTAATTCATCCCCACTAGATCCCCTCCAACCTTCGTACGCCTTGTTGGTATTCCTACCTCAAGTCGACGGGACAAATTTTTTCCCGCATGCTGCTACGCGGATCCTCTTGCTGGATCCTTATTCACTCTCCTTCATTGTTCCCCTCCTAATTTATTTGATTTTTTCGCCTAGCTTATATAATTATAACCTTCAAATATTACTATAATAAGGTGTTTGAGGATATCATAGTTGGTACAATCTTAAACTTATTCAATCTCAAACTTACTCAACCTCAATTGTAGTTTATAAATAAAATATTAAAGATGAAAAGATATTATATACTATTATATTAAATTTAGAAAATCCAATAGAGATGCAATTAAAAGGATTTTGCATCTTAAAAAATTACAACATGCTAAAAGGTAAATATAAAACCAGTATCATGCAATAAAATTTGGATTTTTATTAAAAGCTTATTGGTTTAGGATGCAAAAAGAAAAAATACTAACACCTGTAGATAGAATGAAATAATGTTAGATAATCTATAAAGTTCTTGTAAAAGTATGGTCATCTACATCAACAATAAAACTTGAATAACATGGGATGATATGAAAAGTAAATTGATGCAAACAAAAACAAGAAGAAAAAAAATCGAAACAAGACATAGGGGTCCAAATACCTTTGTCAAAAATACAATATAGTTTTCTTCAAAAAGGGATAAAACTCAACCAAGGTTTTACATATTTAACTTACAACAGTTGATCCAAAGAGGAAGCTAAACTACAAGTATTGCAAGAAGATTCAATGTATAGAAAAGAACTATTGAAATTTGATTATAGGTTAACCTAAAAAAAATAAGTATGAGGTAATATTACTTAAGGAGTAAGTTCATTTCCTTTAATTAGATCTATATTAGTTATGAAAGTGTAGACACCAAAATAGCACCAATCCGATTACGTGACAACAAGCACTGATTGCACTAACACACACAGCCCCCAAGGCAGCCCCCAGAGGTTAAACAGTGGTTCTAACCACTTACACAGCAGTTTTGCAAGTCAAAAATTAATTTGGCACCTTTTAGACACTTTATTTCTTGTTCGTCCCACCCAGGGACGAGTGCAAATTTGTACTCATACTACCCAGGGACGAGTATGGATTTATACTTGTTTCACCTAGGGACGATTATTAGCGCTCGCTCCAGGGTGGGACGAACGCCAGGTTTGACCAGCAAAAAGTTAGACCTCAGCGCATGACAACTCAGAACTGCCACTTATCTTTTCTTGCATGGCATAGGAGTGCGAGTGAGTTCTTTTGACAACTCATATCTGCTAATTGACTCTCCCTTCACTGCATGGGAATGAGAGTGAGCTTTTTAGGACAACTCAGATTTGCCACTTAGCTATCCCTTCATTGCATAGGAGTGCAAGTGAGCTTTTCTAAAACATACAAAGACATGCACAGAAGCAGTTAAGAAGCCCTCGATCAAGAAGAAGTCTTCCCTTCACACAAAAAGCATTCATGCAAAGAAACACTTTTGCATGTTAATTCAAAGAGACCCCTTGGGTCTATAAAATGGTGAGTTTCTTCACCCAAAAGATACACCGAGCTGGAGCATTTTGAGCGACGAAGTGCTGCTAATTCATTTACTTGTGATTTGTGTTTTCAACATCCATAATCTCTTAATCGAAAGAGAGGTTATTGGGTGACTTTTGAAGGCATGAATCAAGAACCAACACCCCATTCTGTTGAACACAATATCCTACCAATTTGCCGACAACACATCACATCAGGTTTCGGACCCATTCTAAGCGGATTGGTGTCGAAGAAAAGTTTCATCCACGGGTGGTTTGCCTTCGGGCACCCCTCTCGCTTTATTGCTTTTGTAGTTTTTTAGCTAGTTTCATGTTTATGCTTTTATCAAGTTTTCAGTTCATTTAGATTCATTTTAGCCATAGTTAGATTTATCTTTTATTTTTTATACACAGGTGCTACTGATTCTTTGTTTGTTTCTTTGAACGCAGATTTGCAGCATTGGAGGAGCAGCGAGGAATCGACCTGTACCAACGCAAGCGGCGACAACGTTTTGGTTCGCCCATTTTATATGTGGGCACACGGAAGAAGGAATTCTAAAACGAGTTGTAGAGATCAATATCTAACGCTCCTATCCCCTAAAAAGGAAGGAGACGCATTGTAACATGAATTGAAAAGAATATCAATAAAAAAGGTCCATAGTTTATATTGCTTTTATATCTTGTGTTCATTCATTTGTGTTCTTTCCTTTTAATACAATTTTGTTTAGTCTTTCCTTTTTGTTTCCGAAATCTCATGTTTTCAGAAAGATATCAAAATTGACTAATGTTAGACTTTAGCATTGTAGAATTGGCCATTTGAACTTTAATACAATGTAATAAATGACTTGATTGACAAAAATTATTGGATTTCAAGTAGAAAAATATGGAGAGCTCAAGCCTTATCAAGTATATCTTCTTGAGAAAATTTTAAAATTACAATTTCTAAAATATTAAAAAAGTGCCCCAGGGGGGACAACGCAACGGTTTGGGCTTTGGCTCTTCTTTGGGAGGTCCAAAGTTCAAACCGTGGTGTGGGTGAGTGTGTGATGGGGTGGGTGTGTGTTCTTAAAAAAAATATATTCAAAAATTAAAGTTATTTGTATATTAGACTTGATTCATATAGATATAAGTGGTTTAGTGTAAACTAATTCTCTTTAATGTGTAAGGTATGTAGCAACATCCACTAATAATTATTCTAAAATGTCATCTATTGAATCAAACAAAAATTAATATTTTTAATGCTTAAAAGTTTATCAAAAAGATACTAAGAAATTGAATTCTTAGTGATAATTCTATTGAGCATAGCTCAACAAAATTTGAGCCATATTGTACACCATTTGGAATATCTAGAAAAATAAGAGATTTTTATTACCCTAAATAAAAATGGTATAGAAGAGAGGATGTACCTATAAATAGTAGATAATTATCAAATAGTGCTTAAATATAGCAAATTATTAAGGGATTGATGTGGAAGAATCCATTACTAAATAAAAAACTAAAATGATGGGCAAATTTTTTAGTTAACCGCCAAAACCTAGAAGTAGAAATGAAGTAGTGGATGTAGACGAAAAAATAAAAAGAAAAAAGTAGACAAGAAGAAGATAAAAATAGTGAGAAAAGGGAGTGGAATAGATGTAGATGTGGATAGAGGAATAAAAGAGAAGCTCTAGAAAAAAGAGAATGGGGATAAGAACTATTTGAAGCAAAAAGAGATGTTAGAGAACTCCAAAAATATCATTTATAATTTATCGTGTTGCAATTATTTTTCAATAAATAATTTACATTTCAAATCCTAAATTATCTCATGTTTATATGAATGATGAATGTTTATATTGTTGGAATAGTGCATTGGAATGTCTGGTGTGTGTGCAAGTCTATAGATTTAAGGGAGAATACAAGATCATCTCTTGGATTGTTATGACTGGACTTGAACATTGAGTATTGGATCAAGGAAGTATCATCATGAGGAATCTGAAGAACACAAGCTTATACTAATGGGGGGATGAAAAATATAAGACCATTTTTTACTTTTCTTTCTCAAACAATATGATGCAATATATCAATGGAAATATCAAAAACAATAATAAAAGCAATGCATAAATCACCATACATAATAGATACACCAATTTAACGTGGTTCACCCAATGTGGGCTACCCCACAAAGAAAATCTTCCACTAAAATTTTCTCAATAAATATCTTGGGAATCCTTCTCTTTTATAATTTTTATGGACCTCTATCCAAATAAGACACCATTCCCCTAATAAATTTCATGGATACCTATCCATAGGAGACACTAATCCCCTTAGCTGGTTCATGGATCTCTATCCATAAGAGAACTTCTTCTCCTCTACTCTAGCTGGTGATACTCTAGAAGACTATTGCCTCCACTGCATTGGCTTGTGGATCTCTCTCCATATAAGACCTCTATCCTCACTACCCTGGATAATGTATCTCTATCCACTAGAGACTATTATCCTCTACTCTATCACATACAAATCTTGTTCTCAGCTCTGCTCAATCTCTGTCTCAAATATGTACTAAACATAGTCCTTCGGTCTAGAATAAATCTACTCAATATCTATCTCAAATCTACACTAAACATAGTCCTTTGGTCTAGCACAAATCTGCTCAATATCTGTCTCAAATCTACACTAAACATAGTCCTTCGATCTAGCACAAATCTTCTCAATCTCTATCTCTGGTCTGGCATAAATTTACCCTTAAATATGCACCAAACTTTATCCTCAAGACTTAACACAAATATTGATCCATTCACAAATCAACTCTGTTAGATCTGCCCCAAACCTTAACACAAAGCTTGAAAAAATCAATCAATCAATTCTACTCTCAAGTCTTCTCAAAGACTTACCTCAAATTTATCCACAAGTCCTCTCAAGAACTTGCTCAATCTGCTCCACAAGTCTTCACCAAGACTTACCTCAAATTTGCTCAATAAGTTCTCTCTAGAACTTGTCCAATCTGATTGTAAGTTTCCAAAAAATCTCACACAAATATATCCTTAATCTCTCACAAAATATTACTCAAATCTATCCTTCAATCCCCTCTAGGACTTACTCAAATTTTCCCACTAGCTTTCACAAAAACTTATTCAAATCAATTGCAAAAATTGCATACAAAACTTAACTGAATCTCTTTCAGAAAAATTCTTCAATCACTCAAACAAGTTTCACTCAAAATATTGTTTAACCATATAAACATATAGAGAATGGTTAGAGACTCAATATGTTTTGTACTCACAAAACTCAACTTAATATCTTTTAGAAAATCTCTTCAATCACACAAACAAATTTCATCCAAAATTTTGTTTAACCACATAAACATATAGAGAATGGTAAGAGACTCAATATGTTTCACACACAAATCACTCTATCACTTTCAAACTCCTTTTTAAATCAATTTAGAATAAAGAACAATTTGTTTTACAGAACTTGAACTATCACTCCAATGCATTCACTCAATGATGCTCATCCAATTTCACTCAACCATTCACTCAATGAAACACAACTTGCTTACAAACCCTAACCAAGTGTTTCACTATACTTCCAACAACTCACACTATGAATATCAACCCTTGACTCAAGATGATTCCACATTCACATAACAATGATACTCATGATATTTTATCAAACCCTAATCATGCACATGAAAGTTTACTCAAATATTTCCAATAATGCTTATCAAACAATCTCACATAACAATGATACTCATGATCTTTCACAAAATCTAGTTCAAGATAGTTCTCATTTTCACACTCAAATGTACTCATAAACATCCAAAAATCATGCACATGAAGGCTTGCTAAAATATTTCTAACAATGCTTATCAAACAAACATTTTCACTCCAACTTGCACTTCACAACATTTCAACAAAACAACATTTCACTCACAAGGAGGATATGCCCATACCTTTTTTTTTTAAGAATATTTGATCTCAAAACCTATCTCAATCACAATCAATTTCTTTGCCAATATCAATTGCTAGATATAAAAACTCTACACTCAATTATTTCACTCAAAATCACTTCACCATACAAAAGTATTAAATCTCAATTACACCTTATTTCTACTCCTTTATAAATTCTAACCACCAAAATTAAAATAAAATATTTTAACTTTATTTTCCCTTTTATCTCCCTCAATAACTCATAAAAACCATTTAATTTTTCTCACTATGCAATTTCCAAATTATCAAAACCTTGGGCAAAATAAAATATTTCCACACTATGCAATTTCAGATTATAAAAACCTTAGAAAATAATAATGTGAGCACATACCTTTTATTAAACCAACCAAAACTGATGGGGAGCCAAATTAACCACAAATAAAATAATGCAATTTTATTTGAAAGACGCAGTTTTATTCATTCGAAACAGGGGAGCTTTTACAATAAAATACCATGAAAAACAAATACACAGTGCTTTAAATGCAAAATACAGCCGCAGCCTTCCTTCCTTCCCCCAGCCTCCCGAATCCTTCAAATAAATCCCTTTTATGCTCTATGCTTCGTGCTGCACCGCCGTTCGTAACCGCCTTAACGGCTTCTGGAACGGTCATATGGAACGGCCTTAACGGCCCTTGAAACTGCCGCTTGGAACGGCCTTAACGATCTCAGGCACTGCCACTCGGAACTGCCACTTGGAACTGCCACCTGGAACTGCCACTTTGGCTTTGTCTGCTAAGGTGTCGCGATATCGCGACCCTTCTTTGTGTTTTGGCTTTGCTGTCAAAGTGTCGCGATATCGCGACACTTCTTTGTGTTTTGGCTTTGGCGGCCAAGGTGTCGCGATATCGCGACACTTCTTTGTGTTTTGGCTTTGGCGGCCAAGGTGTCGCGATATCGCGACACTTCTTTGTGTTTTGGCTTTGGCGGCCAAGGTGTCGCGATATCGCGACACTTCTTTGTGTCTTGGTTGTGGCGGCCAAGGTGTCGCGATATCGCGACCTTTAGTTGCATTTGCCATGGTGCTCGAAATACGTCGCGATATCGCGACGACATTTGCGTCGCGATATCGCGACCATTAGTTGCTTTTGCCACGGTGCTCGAAATACGTCGCGATATCGCGATGACATTTGCGTCGCGATATCGCGACCATTAGTTGCTTTTGCCACGGTGCTCGAAATACGTCGCGATATCGCGACGATATTTGCGTCGCGATATCGCGACCAATTTTATACTTAGTCAATTTTGCAAATTTTGAACTTTTTCAAACTTTGAACTTTTTTTGGTGATGCAAGATTGTTGTGCTGCCCGAGATGCTCCTGCATCAGACACCCGGGGTAGATGTTTAGAAGTGATCCTCACTTCTGGATGGTCAGAGGAAAACCCAAACGATCAACCTCTGATTTGGACAACCATGTGGCATCTTCGACAGGTCTGTTCTTCCACTTGACCAAATACTCCGAATATTGCTTGTTTCGGGTACTTCTACTCGGCACGAGTGTCGAGTATGTCTTCAATTTCTTCTTTGTCTGGAGTGGATGCAGGAATGTTCCACAGATCCGGATTGGGTGGTTCACTACAACTTCCTGCATGATATTCAACCAAGTCTGAAATATTGAAGATAGGTGAAATATTCAGCTCACTTGGGAGATCAACTTCATAGGCATTGCCTGAATCTCGTTTGCCTATGATCCGGCATGGTCCAAACTTCTTCATCTTCAACTTATTGTAAGTTTTTCTAGGAAAACGTTCCTTACGCAAGTGAACCATGACTTCATCCCCTACTTGGAATTCTTTGAAACGCCGCTTCTGATCTGCTCTGGCTTTGTAAGTAGCATTCATTTGACTGATATGTTGTTGTACCTCTTCATGTAAAGTCTTCATGTGTGCTGCAAAGTCTTCAGCTTCAACACTGCACTTGTCTACTTTATCCATCGGTCTCAACTCAGAAGCGTTTCTAGGGCTGTACCCATGCACAATCTGGAATGGTGATTTACCAGTACTGCGATTGACAGAATTGTTGTAAGCAAACTCTGCCTAGGGTAAAATCAGATCCCATCCCTTCGGTTTATCTCCTACCAAACATCGTAGAAGATTACCCAAACTTCTGTTGACTACCTCGGTCTATCCATCAGTCTGCGGATGGTACGCAGAACTGAATTTCAAGTCTGTTTTTAGCTTCTTCCATAGAGTTCTCCAGAAATAACCCACAAATTTGGTATCTCTGTCCGAAACAATGCTTTGGGGTAGACCATGAAGTCGGACTACCTCCTTGAAGAACAAGCCGGCAATGTGAACCGCATCACTTGTCTTCTGACATGGAATAAAATGGGCCATTTTTGAAAACCTGTCAACAACAACAAAAATGGCATCATTTCCACGTTGTGTTCTTGGCAGACCAAGAACAAAATCCATGCTGATATCCTCCCAAGGTCTTCCTGGTACAGGCAATGGCTGGTACATTCCTGTATTCTGGCTGACTCCTTTTGCCATCTGGCACACTCTGCAACCCTGCACAAATCTGGTCACATCCGGCTGCAACTGTGGCCAATGGTAATTTTCACTAACAAGAGCAATGGTCTTATCACGGCCAAAATGCCCTGCTAGTCCTCCACTATGCTTCTCTTTGATCAAATTTTCCCTCATGGAACTTCGGGGAATGCACAACTGATTCTGCCGAAACAACATCCCATCTTGGATCATGAAATCTAACCACTTAGTGCGATCCACGGTAGTAGGAGACACACATGCGGTCCATGCCTCTGCAAAATCTGGATCTGCTTGGGTATAAACTCTTGAGTTCATCAAACCCAACAACCTGCACTCTCATTTCCATCAACAAATTATGCCTTCTACTCAAGGCATCTGCAACTCTATTAGATTTGCCACTTCTATGCTTTAGTACAAAGGTATAACTCTGCAGGAATTCAACCCACTTCAAATGCCGTTGGTTAAGTTTACCTTGACTATTGATATACTGCAAAGCTTGATGGTCAGTATATAAAACAAACTCTTTGGTTAGCAAATAATGTCTCCATTTCTTAAGAGCCTGAATTATAGCATAGAATTCTTGATCATAAACAGAGTATTTCTTTCTAGCATCATTCAATTTTTCACTAAAATATGCAACAGGTTTACCTTCTTGACTCAACACAGCTCCAATGGCACTGCCACTGGCATCACAGTCAACCTGAAACACTTTATTAAAATTTGGAAGTGCCAGAATGGGTTGTTCTGTCACTTTCTTCTTCAATATATTCATGCTGGTATCTGCTTTGGCAGTCCACTTAAATTCTCTCTTATCCCCTCTCATAGTTTCTGTTAGGGGTGCACAAATACTGCTAAAGTCTCTAATAAACTTTCTATAGAAACTTGCAAGACCGTGAAATGATCTTACCTCTGTCACATTCCTTGGAGGAGGCCATTCAAGGATAGCCTTCACTTTCTCAGGATCCATTTTCAGACCCTCCTCTGAGATGACAAATCCCAGGTATATCAACTCTTTCTGTACAAAACTGCACTTCTGTATATTTATCAATAACTGCTCCTCACGCAGTTTTTCAAAAATTGTCCGAACATGCAACAAATGTTCATCCAATGTTTTACTAAAAATCAGAATATCATCTAGATACACTATCACGAACTTTTCCAGGAAGTCACGCAATACTTCATTCATCAACCTCATAAATGTACTGGGTGCATTAGTCAATCCAAATGGCATAACTAACCACTCATACAAACCCTCTCTGGTTTTAAAGGTTGTCTTCCATTCATCACCCTCTCTAACACGTATCTGATGATATCCGCTCTTCAAATCAATCTTAGTGAAGTATTTAGCTCCACTCAAGCAATCCATTATATCGTCCATTCCGGGTAATGGAAAGCGATATTTAATAGTAATTTTATTAATGGCTCGGGAATCAGTGCACATTCGCCATTCGCCATTCTTCTTTGGTGCAAGTACTACTGGTATTGCACAAGGGCTCAAACTTGCCCGAATCAAACCCTTCCTCAACAATTCCTGAACTTGTCGGTTCAATTCTTCATTCTCAACAGGAGACATTCTATGAGCTGCCTTGTTGGGTAAGCTAGATCCTGGCATTAAGTCAATCTGATGACTAATCTTCCTCATTGGCGGCAAACCCTCAGGCACATTGTCTGATATAATATCAGGAAATTCTGCTAACAGATGTTCAACTTCTGCTGGAATGTTAGTAGTATCTTCTCTTTTTACATTAGGAATTAATGCATAACACATTGAATCCCTCTTTATACCATCCAAAAATTTTCTGCCATCTACTAAACAAATTCTAGCATTATTGCATACCTTTTCCTCAACCTCCTTTAATGGCTTCAATTTGTGGCGTACTCCATATTTTGTCAGGGAATAGGTATTTGCATGTCCATCATGCGCTGCACGTCTATCAAATTGCCATGGTCTTCCAAGCAACAAATGGCAAGCATCCATCGACAAAATATCACACAGGACCTCATCCTGGTATCTTCCAATTTTGAACTTGACCAAGCATTGTTCACTGACCAATGCTCTATGATCCTTCTGCAACCATGCAATCCGGTATGGATGCGGGTGCTGTTTTCTTTCTAGCTTTAATTTAGCTACCATTTCCTCAGAAACCAAATTATCTGTACTACCATTATCAATAATAATATTACAGATTTTACCTGAACATTTGCACCTCGTGCGAAACAGGCTTTTCCGCTGATCTGGTTCCTTCTCTTCATTCAACAAAGTTCTTCTTGTGATCATCACTTCTCCGTGCTCTGCTTCTTCAGAGTGCTCGGATTCAACACCATCCTCAGCAACTGCAGCTCTGGCATTTCCTTCAGGCCTTCTGTTTGGTGCTTCTTGGTGTTTGGGACACTCATATGATCGATGCCCTTCTTCTCCGCAATTAAAACAGGTTCCACGGAATCTGCCTCTGCCATATCCGCGTCCACCTCTACCTCTGCCCCTTTGATAATCATTGTTCTGATTACGGGGTCGGTAAGCATTCTCCTCCTTCTGTTCCTGGCGATTGCTGGTTTCACCATTCTATTTTTGATCATCATATTTAATTCCATTGGTTCTTCCACCAGTTCTTCCACCACGACCTCTTCCTCTTTGCTTGTTGTCAAATCTGCGATTCAGTTTCTCTTCTACTTTCAAAGCAAACTGATAAGCATCTTCAATGCTGTTCATTCGAACCAGACTCAATTCCTCTTGCACGCTGGTTCTCAACCCATTAATGTAACGGGCTACTCTTTCCTTATTTGCTTCCGTATGACCGGTTCTAATTGAAATTTTAAAAAATTCCTCAGTATACTCTTTAACAGTTTTGCTGGACTGTCGCAAACTCTGCATTTTTCTCAGCAGATCTAATTCGTAATCTGCTGGAATAAACTGCCGTTTCAATTTTTCCACCATTCGATCCCACCTGGAGATCTTTTCTTTGCCTCTCCGATTTCTTTCCAACTGCACTCCTTTCCACCATATGCCAGCATGGCCTTTTAATTTTGTTCTGGCAAATTTTATTCGATTTGGATCTTCAACGTCCTCATAATCGAAATATTCTTCCATGTCATTAATCCAGTCAATTAATTCTTCTGGATTTAAATTTCCAGAATACGTAGAAACGTCAATCTTTGGCCTTTTCCCAATCTGCGAAATGGCTTTTATCATTCGCGACTCTGCGGCACTCATTTCTTCTTCTTCCTCTTCAGACGGGTCTTCAACTCCGTCATCATCGCTGCGATCTTCTCCTCTTGGCTCTATTCCCCTACGCAATTCTTCCTGCAATGCCAACACTTGTCTCTGCAATGCACGAAAATCTCCTTCAGGAACCACGTTCCTTCCAGCACCACGATTTCTTCGCGACGGCATTCTGTCTCACAGTTTCTCAGAAACCCGTAACCCCAGATCCTGGTGTGAGCTGCCTCACGTTCGGCGCTCTGCTCAACACACTCAGAATCTTACAGCTCTGATACCACTTGATGGGGAGCCAAATTAACCACAAATAAAATGATGCAATTTTATTTGAAAGACGTAGTTTTATTAATTCGAAGCATGGAAGCTTTTACAATAAAAGACCATGAAAATAAATACACAGTGCTTTAAATGCAAAATACAGCCACAACCTTCCTTCCTTCCCCCAGCCTCCCGAATCCTTCAAATAAATCCCTTTTATGCTCTATGCTTCGTGCTGCACCGCCGTTCGTAACCGCCTTAACGGCTTCTGGAACGGTCATATGGAACGGCCTTAACGGCCCTTGAAACTGCCGCTTGGAACGGCCTTAACGATCTCAGGCACTGCCACTCAAAACTGCCACTTGGAACTGCCACCTGGAACTGCCACGAGCACTTGGAGCCGAATGCCAGGAATGCCACGGATCGCCACTTTGGCTTTGGCTACTAAGGTGTCGCGATATCGCGACACTTCTTTGTGTTTTGGCTTTGGCGGCCAAGGTGTCGCGATATCGCGACACTTCTTTGTGTTTTGGCTTTGGCGGCCAAGGTGTCGCGATATCGCGACACTTCTTTGTGTTTTGGCTTTGGCGGCCAAGGTGTCGCGATATCGCGACACTTCTTTGTGTCTTGGCTGTGGCGGCCAAGGTGTCGCGATATCGCGACCTTTAGTTGCATTTGCCATGGTGCTCGAAATACGTCGCGATATCGCGACGACATTTGCGTCGCGATATCGCGACCATTAGTTGCTTTTGCCATGGTGCTCGAAATACGTCGCGATATCGCGACGACATTTGCGTCGCGATATCGCGACCATTAGTTGCTTTTGCCACGGTGCTCGAAATACGTCGCGATATCGCGACGATATTTGTGTCGCGATATCGCGACCAATTTTATACTTAGTCATTTTTTTGCAAATTTTGAACTTTTTCAAACTTTGAATTTTTTTTGGTGATGCAAGATTGTTGTGCTGCCCGAGATGCTCCTGCATCAAAAACCTTTAGCGAGATTCGAACATCCGACCTCATCTCTCCATGCGCCTTCATGCAAATCATGTATACCAACTAGGCTACGTGCCCTTACAAAATAACAAGAGTGCATGATTCCATTTTGTTCTATCACTTCTTTGACGATGCAAACAAAACTAGTTTCCTCCCTTTGCAAAATGACGATTGTGTGGATTGAACACACGACCTCGTGCTTTATGAACGTCTTAACGTAGCCCTCGACTGCCATGTGTGCTATCGAGCTCCTTGAACCTTCATTGGCACTCCCCTTGTCTTTATTTCCACGGTTGCCCTCTTAAGTCTTTAAACACATGCAAATCTTTTCCTTACCAATGCAGCGCATGCTTTCCTTTGGGCAATTAACATTTGCATGGACAATATTTATGAAACAAACTTGCCTCCTTTTATACCATATGCCAAATTGTTTAACACATTGGAAAACTTTAGAAATTTGAATTTAATTTAAACTTTGGTGCCTTAATTTATTATTTAAATTTAAATTTTAACCTATGGTTAAAATATTTAAATTTAAATAAATTAAACCATAGTCTTTAAAATCTGCCAAATGGATCTTTTGGAGAAATTAAAATTTGATAACTCCTTGGTCTTCATTTTTATTCAAACCAACCGGTAACCTAGAATATTATAATATTAGATATTATAATATTATTATTTCCATTTAAACCTGCTTCTTTGCCTTTTTGGAAAAACCACTAGAAGACATTAATGACAACAAAACTTGGACATCAACCTCTTGACATGAATGCATGAATGACAATGAAACTTGATCATCATCTTCTTGACATCAATGACAATAAAACTTTCTCATATTTCCAACAGAATCATTGTATTAAGAATCCCTATCATCTTTGTCTCAGGCATCTTACGCAAGATTTTATCCATTGTCATATAACGAAGGAAGAGATATTTTTTTAATTAGTTTTTCCTACAAGTAAATAAGTGTTGTACAATTAATTTCCATATACCTAAGAAAGAGATATTATCATCAATTCATATGCCATACAATTAGGGAGTAGCATACAACTTGATCATCGTACAACAAAGGTGTCATAAAATAAAAATGGTTGTGCATTGACTTGGTCATACAAGTGGATTAAGCATTCAATGACGATGGTCATACAATAGGGAAATATTGTTGTACAATAGGAAGGAATTTATTGTATAAAAAAAAACCTATAAATTATTATTATAATAACATAAAAAAATTTATTTAAAGGTTTATTTTTATTTCCAAAGGAAGAACAAAAGCTTAATAGTTGAAAGTATGATTAGTTTTCCATGAAAGTGTAGACACTAAAATCATATCAATCAGATTAGACTACCAAGACATGAGCTAATTGACACAATATGACCCTCTTGGGCAACCCTCAATGGTTATATAGTGGTACTAACCACTTTTGGGAGGTTCTAACTCACTTTTGGGAAGTTTTGGATAATGTAGGTATGGTCGTCCCACCCTAGGATGACCATAGTTCATAGCCATCCCACCCAGGGATGACCACCAGCAGTCATCCCTGGGTGGGACGACCATGGTATTTGACCCTCAAAAAGTCAAAATTGGGACAAATGACACCTAGAAACTGCCATTTACCCTGCCTATTCGAGCATTCTAGTCTGAGGGCACATAATTCTTATGATAAGTTGCAACTTGAAGGCCTAAAAGGGATATTCCTTTCTCCTCCAACGCATGGCATGCTTGAACACGTGAGGTAGGTGTTGCCATTTTTCCAAAATATTTATGGGTGACCAAAGGTTTTATGGATACCTTTGAGGCTTTTTGGGTGACCAAAGGGTTTATGGATAACTTTGGGGCTTTTTGGGAGACCAAAGGGTTTACGGATACCTTTGGGGCATTTTGGGTGACGAAAGGGTTTATGGGTACCTTTGGGGATTTTTGGGTGACCAAAGGGTTACCTTTGGGGCCATTTGGGTGACCAAAGGATTTATGGATCCCTTTGGGGCCTTTTGGGTGATCAACTATTTTATGGATAATTTTGGGAATTTTTGGGTGACCAAAGGGTTTATGGATACCTTTGGGACTTTTTGGGTGACCAAAGGGTTTATGGATACCTTTGGGACTTTTTGGGTGACCAAAGGATTTATGGATACCTTTGGGACATTTTGGGTGACCAAAGGGTTTATGGATACCTTTGGGGCTTTTTGGGTGACCAAAGGGTTTATGGACACCTTTGGGGCTTTTTGGGTAACTAAAGGGTTTATGGATTCCTTTAGGGCTTTTTGGGTGACCATCACAATAGTATTATTATTTATGACAAGTTAGTCTATCATCACAATAGTATTGTTATTTATTGTTAGCTTGTTTCTTATATTGAGTAAGTACAAACACAATCAATGATAGATAAATCATCAAAAATTCTTTTGGTGAAAATATAATCAATATTTGTGAGTTCCACCATGTTGTGAAGAGAATTTCATGAAGATAGTTAATCAATACTATAAAGCTACCTTATTTGGATTCTTTAAGAAATAAGGAGAATTTCTCTTTATCGTTAGAGGGTACACACTAGTATACTTCTAGAGTATATATTAAGTTTTGAGAGTAGAATTTCACTTCATGGAATAGTTCTTCATTATTGAAATATTTTCTCAAAATTTCATCCATGATAGATCTTTGAAATAGTGATTCTTGCTATTTCTTAGAATTGAAATTTGATAGAAACTTGGTAGTCTATCTTAGAGCTCCCTATATGTGATATCTTATTGAAGTATATAAGCTTGATTTGATAAAACCTTTATTAATCCTTAGTTTTGTAGGCTTCCTTATGTCTCCCTAGTAATGAGAGTATGAACACCTAATTTTAGGTTTTGAAGACAAATTATACACTCCCAACTTGATAATATTTGAAAAATATTATTATTATCAAGTTTTGTAGAATGCCTTATGACTCCCTAATGATTTTAGAGTATGATATAGTGCTTCTATAAAAATATAGTTCAATTTTGGTTGATTTTATACAAATTTTGTAAAGATAAAAAACCAACGTCTTAACACCTTAGTACTCCTATTGAAGTAAGCACTTTTCTTTTTTTTGAAGAGGTTTTAATGTTGGATTTCTTTTATCCCTTTTTAGAAGTTTTGAGACAATAAAATTATAATTTTCCAACCTTAGTAAAAATCCTAATAACTTCTTTTTATATCCCTTGGATTGTTTGTAATTTCCAATAAATTAATTTGATGTAGTAACCCTTGTGGCTCCCAAATTTGGAAAATTAAAAAATTAATAATATTTGCAAAATGTTAAAGAATTTAATTCAAGTAGAATTTCTTATTTCTCCTAGGTTAAATTGCAAATATCAATTCACTTTGATAAGTTATCCCTTATAGCTTTTGCTTTCAAAATCTAATATTTAACCTTAGCTTATAACCCTTATATCTCCAAACATGAAAGCAATAATAAAATGGGACTAAACCTTACCTTTGGATGCTAAATCTCCTCACTTTTTAGAACTTTATTCAACTAGATATAACAACAATACTAATGTCACCTTTGATTCTAGAATCAATGGAGATGCTTTAGAATTGCTTGTCTTCAATGTTGGAATGTAGGCATTGTAAAAATAGGAAGGTTTGAACTTCAATACCAGGAGCCTTTAATGATACTTTTTTCCCTCCTTCCATGCTGCACTTCGGATGGCTTTGACCATTCTTTTTTGTATCTTGAACTTTAGACTTTGGATACCTTTTATGGAGGAATAATCATGGTCTTTGTGACATGTGTCACACCTATTACTATTGGAATATGTAATGCAACATTGTGTAAATTATTCTTAGACTAAAATATAAAGTCTAAAGGGTAATATTTGAATTAGAATATAATTCTATCTTATGTAAAATATTTCCACCCAATTAATAAATAAATTAAGGGTGCTAGGAATATTTAATTTCTTGGGAAAAAGTTATTTCCTTTTTCTAGCAAATATTAGAAAGTAATTAATCACTTTCTAATATTTGATAGATGTCACTTATCACATATCTCAAAGATTAGATTGTGATAAAATTAGAAAGTAACTAAAGCACTTTCTAATATTTGATAGATTGTGATAAGATTTAGGGTTATAGTAGAAAAGCTTCTCTTTAAATATGGGTGTTTTCTACTACATATTATCATATCTTAACATATCTTGTCATATTGACTTGTGTTGTAATATCATGTTGATGCATATTGTTGCATAACATTGAAGCATTCTTGTATTGTTGAATCAAATGAGTAATATAGTGAGCTTCATAGTGGATGTTTTCCTTCTTCATTTGAAGTAGGGTTTTACCACTCAATATTTGTGTTGTGGGTTTACCTCTTTTATGTGTGATTGATCTTGTGGAGCATTCTTCAATCTTGGGGAGACTTTGCTTGTCTCACATTTAGTATCAGAGTGGTTGGGATCTCCATCAAGTGTCTTCAATCCTTTGAGGTAAAAAACCCATTAAGGTTTTTTTTTTTTTTTGCATGCATTTGATATTTGGGTATTTTATGTAAACTTATTTTGCAAATTTGCCATTAGGATTTATAGATTTATTATGTTTTTAGATCTAGTTGTTAGATCTTTTGCAAACAATATTTTCATTTTAAATCTATAATTTTTTTTTTGGCATTAAGTTTTTGCTGGAAAGGTTTTTGGAGCCAAATAGACCCTACGGTCCCGAAATTGGGGTTTTCTGGTCGCAGGCCTGGTTGCATCCGGAAGACCCAAAAACCCCTATTTCCATATATAGTCATTTTTTTTATTTATTTAAAAAATAATAATTTTTCTATATATATATATATATATATATATATATATATATATATAATATAGTATTGCTTTATAAAAAAAAAAACAGTTTTGTTTTAAAAAAAAAAAAAAACACTTTTGCTTTATAAAAAAAAAAAAAATTGTTTTGTTTTTTTGAAAATGTTTTGCTTTATAAAAATCTTTAAACTTTTTCATGCCATTTTTTTATTAATAAAATTTTTTTTATTAATTTAATTGCATTTTTTTAAGCAATTTTTTGTATTAAAAATTATTATTATTCTCCTTAAAATGCAATATATTTTTGTCTCACATTAAAAATGGTTGTTTGTGAGTTTGCTTGTTTTGCAAGGTTATCCAAGTATGTTTTGGAGTATACAAGGCAATTTCGGATCAACTTTTTCACTCTCTTCCCTTATTTTTATTAATTTCTTCTAATCTCTCTCCAGTATTTGCTTGAAGCATACTGTAAATTAATGTAACTTGTATCTCTCATTATGAAAGTAAAAGAGAATGAAAGTGAGAGTGAGAGAGAGAGAGAGAGAGAGAAAGAGAGAAAGAGAGAGAGTGTGTGTCTTTGTGTTTTGCTTTGTATCTCCACTATCTCTTGTGCATATTTCTTACATTTTGCATCTCAACTAATCTAACTACTAACTTGCTACTAAACAATCTCCTAACCAACTAACTTGCAATTTACTAATTTTCATATTAATCAAGAAGGTTAAAAATGAATCAACTTCCTAACCACAACTTTAGTATTTTATTAAAATTTACTTAATCTTGCAACACAGTTTATATTTGCTAAACACCTATTGAATCCAAAAGAATCCGCTCTATCGGTAGCAAGTCCTTATTGGGTCCTCATACCCGTACCCTTTTGGGTAGCTTAGTTGACCTTGGGTGAGATGAATTGGCAATTAATTAGGCTATAGAAAAACCTTAAAATGGACACTAACTTACTAACTTATTGATTATCTAACATTTAACAAATGTTTTATAGTTCAATTCAAGTTAGTTTATTTTGTTGCAAGATGATTGTTATGGTTAGTTACCTTCTTATTGCAAGTTCATCTATTGTAAGTTGATATTGGTTTATTTCATTTATTCAATTGCAATATGGTTATAGTAGTTCATGATGATGTTGATTATCTTTCATGATGATGCTTATCTCTCTTAATGATGCTTAACTTTGATTATATTTCATGATGTTCTATCTTTGATGATTGAAAAGTAGATTACTTGACAATTATGTTTTTTTTATATATTCAAGTATGTTTATCTACTTTCTTATTGCATCATTTATTTACTTTGTCAATGCATCTTATGTTTTGATTATGTTCACTTTCTAGAATGGTTTATCATGGAATCTCCTTCACACCTAAGCACATCCTTGATGGATCAAATTTTGGAATATGGGAACCAAGGATGAGGGCTGAATTTTAAGCAAGAAAGTTATGGCCCATTGTGAATGGAGATGAAGCAATACCAACCTAGGAAAGGGCACTTGAGACATACAACAAAAAGAGTCACCTTGCACTTTCCATGATTATCAATAGTTTGAGTGATGAGATATTGCTCATTATAAGCCATTGTGAGCATGCTAAAGATGCATGGGATTTGCTAAAACAAGTCCATCTAGGGTCCAACACATCAAGGAAATTCACTTTATTGTCCAAAATTCTTAGCACTATGCAAGGTGAAGAATAAAGTGCCTTGATCTTCCTCTCAAAGATGAAATACATGAGAACTCAACTATTGGCTTGTAATTGTGATTGGATAAGTGAGAAGCTCTTAAGATTTATCATTTTGAGGAACTTGTCAAGCAAGTTCAAGAATTTTATCACCATTATTGAGACTAGGCTAGAGAAAAAAGAGGATGGCATTCCTCTCAACACTCTTTCACAATTATTGATTCAACATGAAGAGTCTCTTAATCGAGATAAAGTGAATGGTCAAGTTTTCAAGGAGAAGAATGTTTCCTTGAGTGCCACTAAAGCTTCCTTCAAGAAGAAATACAAGGGGAGGAAAAATCAAAATTTCGAACCCAAAAATCCTAGAGTTGATTTCACTTGCAACTTTTGTGGCAAGAAAGGCCACAAGGAACAAAATTATTTCATGAAGAAGAAGATTGAAGAAAAGGAAGAGCAATAAAAGGCTAAGGGACAAAAACCTCTTCCCAAGGAGCAGTTTTGTAAGCTGAGGGACTCACTTGGTTTGGTGAATTTGTCCTCAAGGGGGAATGAAGTGCAGTTACACTTGTGTGATGACAACTTCATCCTTATGAGGTGTTTTGTGCTATATATATGAGTTATTCTTTGGTGGTATAATTGCTTTTTGCATCTCTTTTGAACATGGTACTTTCTTGTTTGCCTTGTGCAACTTTTGTACATGTTACTTTGTAGATGGATTTAAGCAATTATGGTATATGATACAATTGCTTTATGCGACTCTTTTACATGGTACTTTCTTGTTGCATTGTGCAACTATGTACATGTTTTTTTATGTAGTTGGCATTATGCAATTGGTTTATCATGGTACTTTCTTGTTAGCATTTATGCTACTTTTGTACATGATATTTTATGGTTGGCTTTATGCAACCGGTGTGCACACTTTATTATTTTCATATACCTGATGCAACTCTTGTACATGGTACTTTTTTATTAGCCTTGTGCTACTTTTGTACATGCTACTTTAGAGTTTACATTATCATGGTACTCCTTTTTTGCTTTATCCAACTTTGTACATGATATTTTTTGATTAACTATATAGCATGTGACTATAAGTATGGCTTGGCATCTTTTTGTGATGACTTATAGTTCACTATTTGTTAGATCAGTTTTGTTATCATCTTTAGATATTCATATATGTTGTGGTGAATATATTTATGATGATGTATCTAACTGATCTTATGTTGAGCTACTTGTAGCTTGTAGGTACTTCCATTTGGGATTTTGTAGGCTTACTAAAGACACCCTTGTGATGTTTTCTTCTTGTCATTTGCAACCACTTGTGGTTGATGGATGGTTTTGTAAGTTGCATGTATCTGAAGCTACTCCTTTGGGGGATTGCAGTCTCATTTTGGCCCATTTTGTATTGGTGCCTTATTGTAGACCATTCTTGGTCATAGAAGCTCATTGTAACTATATTACTCATTTGATTCTCATCCCCATTTGTATCTTTAGGGGGAGAATATTTCTTTGTCTCATAATTTATTTCCCCAATATTGCATTAAGGGGGAGTGTTGGAATATGTAATGCAAAATTGTGTAAATTATTCTTAGACTAAAATATAAAGTCTAAAGAATAATATTTGAATTAGAATATAATTATATCTTATGTAAAATATTCTCACCCAATTAATAAATAAATTAAGGGTGCTAGGAATATTTAATTTCTTGGGAAAAAGTTATTTCCTTTTCTAGAAAATATTAGAAAGTAACTAATCACTTTCTAATATTTGATAGATGCCACTTATCACATATCTCAAATATTATATTGTGATAAAATTAAAAAGTAACTAAAGCACTTTCTAATATTTGATAGATTGTGATAAGATTTAGGGTTGTAGTAGAAAATATTCTCTTTAAATAGGGGTGTTTTCTACTACATATTATCATATCTTAACATATCTTGTCATATTGAATTGTGTTGTAATATCATGTTGATGCATATTGTTGCATAACATTGAAGCATTCTTGTATTGTTGAATCAAATGAGTAATATAGTGAGTTTCATAATGGATGTTTCCCTTCTTCATTTGAAGTAGGGTTTTACCACTCAATATTTGTGTTGTGGGTTTACCTCTTTTATGTGTAATTGATCTTGTGGAGCATTCTTAGATCTTGGGGAGACTTTGCTTATCTCTAAGTTACAAATGAGAGATCCTATATTTTAACGTACCAATTTCTTGTTCAACACTTCTTGGTCATTTTGTAACGTATGGGAACTCAGGTGGGTACTTGTGTGAAGCTTGTGGAGGATAACAAGTGTCACCACTTCCTTTATATTCTTTGTAACTCTTGCATGAGGTTTCTTGATCGTTGAGAGATGAAATGGTGCCTTATAAAGTTTATGCCAAGTGGCATTCAAACTCTTTGCATGAAGTTTTTCCTTGTAATGTCTTCCAAGGAGAATATTATAACTCCTCAAATCCTTTTGTATGCCATTCCTTTGCTTTGCTACATTTCTTTGGCAGAAAGAAAACTTTTCTTGTGTAGGTGGATTGATGAGGTGTTATGGAGCTTTGAATGTTGATTTTGGTGCTTCCTTTGATGGACGATCTTCTCCAAGTTAAAGACCTTGAATGTAGCATATTTGCTCCTTGTATTCTATGCTTCCAATGTGCTAATTCCTATGTAGATTTTTGACACCTTTTCATAGTAGATGTGTACTCTTTATGTCTATGTAAATGTAGCTTGATGATAGCCTTATGTGGGCTTTGATTTTGTAGGTTCATCCATCCAAGATGAGCCCTTTGAGTGGCTCATTTTGCTTGGGAAGAAGAGTGTTGATGTTTGGCCTTCCTTGATTGATTTACCTTGTAGTTATTGTGCCTTTTGAGGAAATTTCAAATCTTCACTTTTACTGTAAAAACCAGGTTAAAGTAGTGCAATAAAATGTATCATAAATTGTATATAGAACTCTTTTAATGTACCTTCTTTTGCACTCTTTTTACAAATATGAAATTTTGGTTTTGTGGAAGACTTTTACCTACAATATAAGGGTTTTGAGGTTGTCTTTTATGAGTATATACCTTCCCATTTTTTCTTGGACACTTTGATAACAAATCCAAGCTTAGATAACAATAGATAGAAGCTTTTTTTTTGTTTGTGAAAAACACCCCAAATCGGATGCCACTTTTGGGTAAGTCCAAAGGATGCAAAGGTATCTATTCCTCCAAAAACACCTAGGACTCACACCCGGCCTACCCCCTTCAGCACACTCAATGAGCATGCCTAAAACAATAACAAAAAATAATAAACAAACATAAAACACAAATAAACACAAAAAAATATAACATCAAAAAACAAATATAATCAATCAAACAAATAAACAAATCAAAAAATAAAAACCATAAAACAAATAAAAACAACATAAAAGCATAAAAAACAACAAAAAACAAACAAATAAATATATAAAAATAAAATAAAATAAAAAATAACAACAAATCACAAAACACATAAGAAAACCATAAAAAAAAACAAAACAACACACAAACCCTTAAAAAAATATAAACATGAAACCCAAAAAATAAAAACATAAAAAGAACAAAAACACACAAAAAAAGAAAAAAAAAACAAAACATAAAAAAACAACAAAAAAACAAAAAAAACAACTAAAACAACTAAAACAACACAAAAACAAAATAGTACAAAAAATACGCATCCCTCGAAAAACTTATAAAAATAGAAAACAAAAAACAAAACACAACTACGATCTTTCTAGGCCAAAAGACTATTAAGGCAAGATTCAACAAAGGAAACATAGGAAAGATATGTCTAATCTAGGGAACCAAAATACATTGTTCGAACCAAAGGGAAGAAAAAATGAATTAGGTAACTCTAATATTGGCCATCCAAAGAAAGGATAAAAAGCAAAGCTTCCCACATTTGTGGAGCCGACCATCTAAGAGGGTGGTCATAGCAAGTAGGATCACCTTTGTCCAATTTCCAATTAGCTAAAGCATTAGCACTCTTGTTATGTTCTCTGACCACATGATTGTAATCCACTTTCAAAAATCCCATCTGGATTAATTGAATCTTCTCAACAATTATTTTTATTCTCCAATCAACCTTATGATTCTTAGGAGTCTTCATAAGATTAATCATGAGTTGGGATTCATATTCAACCACCACATTTCCCATATAACCTTAGTAGCATCTTGAAGGCCTCTGAGGATATTGGAAAGGATACCCAAATTCTCAGTAAAAGTGAAAACCACGAAGCCATCTAAAAGTCTACCAATTCCTCTTGCACTAGCTTTTCTAGGGTTCCCCCTAGAGGCTCCATCGGTATTGACCTTTCCATAATCCTTAGGAGGAGGCTGACAATTCCTTGTTATTTCCATCTTGCAATTACTCACATTCCCTTTAATTTGGTTTCCCTTAGAAGAGTTAATATTCAATATTTGCATCACTTGATCCCATTTTTGGTGGGAGTTTTGGGGGTGATTAAGGAGTTGTTGGATTGATTCAACTAAGTTGGCAATGGTATTTTTCTAGATATAGTGAATATTATTTATTTCTTGATTGAAAATCTGGTTGTTCCTTTTGTTCTAGATATTCCAAGGTAGAATGGTAGAACCCATCCAAACTAACTGCCTAATGAAATGATCAACACCTTCCTGTTTAGGCCAATCCCTCCAAAGTTGTTCAAAAGTAGAAAAATTGGACCATTGTAAGCCAAGTAAGATGGCCATTCACCTCCATAGCTCAGAGGCTATGGTACACTCAATAAAAATATGGTTAAGATTTTCCACATTCTTTCCACACATTTCGCATCTAAAAGGGCTATGAAAACCACGTTTCATAAGTTGCTCACCAGTTAGCACCCTACGATGCAATAGAAACCAAATAAATAACCTCACCTTAGGCTAGAGATTTTGATCCCACAACTAAGAAAATATGTCATAAAATTGTTTGGGATTATTATGGCATAAGTCCATATAACCTTGAGCAACTGAATACTCACCCTTAGTAATGTTGTTCCATCCAAAACAATATTTATCATGGAACCAAGAGAGATATCTCATATGCAAGATGCGTTGGATGTCTTGTCTTTGAATTTTTCAAATTTGAATAGGCCAATTCTTATTAGGGATCCAATATCTACCAACCTTTAAATTACCAATATGGTATTGATAATAATTAGTCACATTTATCCAATTAGCTTGGTGAAGCTCTTCCATCCAAAGCCTTCAATTAGAAAACTAAGTTGTCAAAGTTTGGTGATCATCCCAAGAATCCATCAAAAAATTTACCTATTGACCATTATGAATGATCCAAAATAACTTTTTCTTAATCAAATCCTCACCAGTCATAAGAACCGCTAAAATGGAAGAACCTTTGGTATGCAATTGATAGTGAATAAGGTCTTCAAGATTTTTGTTCTTAGTATATTTAGCATGAATACTGTTGGCCCACAGGGCATTGGGGTTATTTAAAATCCTCAAGTACAATTTAGAAACTAAATATTTATTGTTATTAATAGTAGATCGGAATCCTAACCCCCCTTCATTATTAGAAAGACAAAGTATCCTATTTCACCAAGGCCCATTTTTTTTCTCCTTAGTACCACTCCAGAGAAACCAATGATTAATTTGATCTAATTCTCGAAGAACAACCTTTGGGATATTCAAAATGGTAGCAATAGGTATATATTGAAGGAGAAACATTACCAAGATAATTATACCCCCAAAAGAAAGCCACAAATTGGTCCACTTTCCAATTTTCTTCTTAACTTTATCCAACAACCATTTTGAGTCTTTATTTTTCTATATTTAAGTATTGATAGGGATACCTAAATAAGTGATCGAAAGGGAGGTCTTCTTATATCTTAATTCATCCAAGACCATGGATTCCTATCTGGTAGAGCAGTGAAAGAAAATGACTTTAAACTTGTCTTCATTGATCAATTGCCCAGTAGCCTTAGAAAAATAGCTAATGATTTGCTTAATTTTAGAATCTTCCTTAATTGTAGCTTTACCTAACAGAGTAGAGTCATCAAAAAATTGAATATGAGAGATAGGACTAGCTCCATGAGCAATGGTAACTCCCTCAAGGGTTTTCTTGCTTTTATTTTTTGTTATAGTCCTACCCAAGCATTCATCAAGAGTTATGAATAAATAAGGGGAGAGGGGGTCACCTTGTCTAATTACTCTAGAAGTTAGGAATAGTTATGAAGACCTATCATTGATAAGAATTGAGTAGGATACTGAATAGATACAACCCATAATACAGTCCATCCAATCTTGAGAGAAAACAAATTGCCTCAAAACTTTGATAAGTGTCAATCCACTCTTTCATAATCTTTGGATAAGTCTAAACGAATGAGCATAGAAGAAAATTTTACATTTCCATGGAATGGATAGCTTCCTGAGCAAGAATTATCTCATCCAGTGTTTGATGCCCTTCCACATAACCTCCTTGTTCAAGGAAAATAATTTTACACAAAAGAGACTTCAGCATTTCTGCCATGATCTTAGTAATGATTTTGAGAATAACATTACAAAAAGCAATAAGTCTAAAAGCTGAGATATGATAAGCCTCTTGAGATTTTTGAACAAGAGTTATATAAGTTTTATTGATAATCTTCAAAATCTCTTTGGCGTTCCTGGCTTCTTCCACCACCTCTAATAAATCACCATGAAGGATATCCCAAAACTCTTGGTAGAATTGAATGGTAAAACCATTAGGACTTGGGGTTTTCCCTTTTTGAATTTTAAAAACCACTTGTTGAAGCTCATTAATAGTAACAAGAGTAGTCAATATAGAGTTCTCCTCAAAAGTGATAAGATAAGGGATCGCTTGAAGAAAATTTTGTTGAGAAATCGAGTCAAGAGGAGTAGAAAAAAAAGTTTGGAAAAGTAATTCACAAAAATAGATTTCATGCCATCCCAAGTGTAGACAACCTCTGTAGAATCTGAATTTAGGGAAGAAATAAAGTTATGAGATCTTCGAGCTAGAAGATATTTTTGGAAGAAATTTGTGTTTTGATCTCCTTCTTTGAGCCATTGAATTCTAGATTTTTGATTCCATAAGAGTTCTTCTCTTTTTTCCCATTCCTCTAAATGAGTTGTGAGTCTAATTTCATTTGTACTTCTACTCTATGTGAGGCCATCTAAATGGATTTTCTTATTCAAATTTTCAATATGAGCAATAACTTCATGTTTTTTTTGTTGAACATCCCCAAACTCCTTCCAGTTCCAAGTCTTGATTTTGGATTTAATATATTGCAACCTTTTGAAAAAATAGTACATATTAGTCCCATATCTTGGTTTACCTTCCTTCCACCATCGTTGCACTTGAGGTCTGAAGGAACTGCCTCTAAGCCACATTAACTAAAAGTAATAAGGAGAAAAAATCACATTGGTTTTCCAAATTTCCACCATGATTGGCCAATGATTTAAACCAAATTTTTTAAGAGTTTTCACTTTAGAAATGTGACCATGGATTAAGAAATTATCAGAGAGCAGGAACCTATCCAATCTCTCCATGATACTAGCTAAGCCTTGCCTTATGTTAGACTAAGTCATAAGGCCATTATCTGGCTAGATGTCCACAAGATGAAGGTTTGCAATATATTCATTCATGAGGTTAGTGCTCCTATCCAAATTTCTATTTCCCCCCATTTTCTCATACAAAGAGAGGATGGTATTGAAATATTCTCCTATCAAGATCTAAGCTTCAGGAAAATGAGAGATAATATAAGTTATATTCTTCCATTGTCTTCTCTTTTCCTCAAAAGAAGTCAGAGCATAAAAAGTTATGTAAAGCATAATTTACTTGGAATATCTACTTTGAATAGCAATAGCCAAAAGACCCTAGCTACCAACCATATGGTGAATAACTACCTCTTTTGGATCCCAAAGGTAAGTAATGACACCAAAAGTCCCCTATGAACTGAGGAAAACAACTTTTCTAGCTAGCCAAATTTTACTAGTAATTGAATCCATTTCCTTTATTGACATCTTCGTTTCTTGAAGGAAAACAAGATGAGGATGGTTTATCTGAATCATTCTTCTAATTTCATTTTGTTTTGGAAGACTCCCTTTGAGTCCTCTAATATTCCAAGTGATGATATTCATTAATAATAGGGCTAAAATAGTTTTTAAGGGAATGAATCTGACCTTCCTCTATAATATTTTTACCTTCTTTTACCACATATTTTTGATTGGTCTTGCGACATACCTTTTGATTAGAATAAATCTTTAGTTTTTTTTTTTTTTATTGACTCACTCCAATTGAATCCGGGATGTCTTATAACATTGAAGAATGTGTGTACAAAGTCAAAATGTTCCTGTAAGGTTAAACAAAGTCTATCTTGGGACCTGTATTATTTGAAGTCTCACCATTTAAAAGATTGTTTTTCTTGTGTATATTTTCTCCCTTTTTTTGTTGAAAACTTTTGATTCATTGGTTTGTATCTGAGTTATTCCTTTCATCTCTAAATTGTGTTTCTAAGATTTTTGTTTCCATTATTTCCTCTTCCTCACCTTTGTAATCATTTGTGGAAATAATTTCAAACATATTAGCTGATAACTTTGATTGATATTTCATAACTAGTTTTTTTCTGAGTGTTCTTCTTCTTAGGCATTTGGAAATCTGTTGAATTTGTATCTTCTTTCTTTTGATCTAGAATTTTATTTGGGAAAACACTAGCCAAATGACCGTATTAATGGAAAATTCTACAATGAAAAGGAATGTTCTCATAGTCCACTACTTGATCCCAATTTTCCTCCACAAATTGTAAAGTGATCTTTTTAGGTAGAGGTTCGTAAAAATACATTAAAACACAAATTCAAGCATAAATAATGTGTTCAAATTTTTTATTACAATTAGCAGTCATCATAAAATTTCCCAAAGAGTTTCCAATTGAAGAAAAATAGTCAAATTCTAGAATTCAATTGAGAGGCCAAAGAGTTTAACCCACATGGGACCTATAGAAGACATCTCTTATTTGGCTTTAAATTTAGTATGCCAAGGCTTCATAAAAAGCCCCGCCCTTCCAAAGAACCAGGGACCCCCTTGAATTTTTTTCTCTCTATCTTCATTATTAGAAAATAAAACAAGAAAATAACCAATTGAATATAGATATTTGTAATTCATCTTTAGTTTTTCAACTTTTTGCAACCCATACTTTGAAAGCAGATAGGCTTGGACGAAAACACAAGAAATAATTTATTTTTTCTAGATCTTCAATGCTAGTCTGAATGTTGCCCATATCAAGCTTAACAATAGGAGTTCCATCAGTTGCTCTAAGAAATTATGACTCATTTTTCCTCAATTCAATCTTAGGCATTCTTAGAGGTTTACGAAAAGCCCTAAGATTAATGTTAGCATTAGGTTGAAGTTGTCCACCACGAAGGACATCCCTAAAATTTATTTTTGGGGCCGAATCTTGGGAATCCTTGCCCTTGACAAGGGTTTCCATTGTGGATTTATTTTGGGGGTGCACCTTAGAACTAGATTCGCTTGAGATCTAAACCATTTTTATCAGTTGCTTGAAACTTGTTTTATGATCTCTTTAATCCATGCCCTAAATGCTAAGTAAAGGTATGCTTTTCATAGGGGTGCATTTTGTTTATGTTTATCATGAAGCTATAGACTATACGAGATGCTTACTTAATTTATAATTATTTTCTTGTAAAAGATATTATTTATTTAATATAATTATTATCTAATCATATTTGAGAATACAACCTACCTTAAAGGATTTAAAATTTAAACCTTTAACTTTAGTACCTCTAAGATCAGGTCACTTAGGTTGTACATCCATTTAAATATCTATAAAAATATAAATTCATTAGATTTTTAATATAAAATTTGATTTTATTTCTATTATTTATTATATAATAATAGATTAAAAATGTTTTTTCTATTAAAATAATTATAAGATTAAACTATGGAGTAGCTCTTGTTATTATATTTAAGGTTGTAGTTTTAATATAAACTTTTATGTTTATTACGAGTGCCAATTTCAGCAAAATAAATTAGAAAACAAGTCCTTGTATAAATATGTATATCTTAACTCATAAAAACCATTTGTTTATGAACTACCATCCTAATACTACACGATGATACAACATGACTAAGGTAATTTTTTGGTTAAGATAGTAGACTTAGATGTAGGGTTGAAATTCAAGGTTCAACACTAACCACCATAGAAATTTGAGGTTGTATTGTTAAATTAACAATAAGTCATTAAATATTCAATAGAGTTAATTGAAAATTCCAATAAGAAAATATTATAGAGTGGTTGCTCTGCTAGGGTTTGAGGAGGAAAATTGCTTTGCTAGAGTTTGGGTCTGTTGTCATTCATAAATTCAGTTGCTTTGGTTTTAGATACTAATATTACTGCCAATTTGGTGGTCGCTCTCCTTTTTTATGGGTTCATCATCCGCAGATGTAATGGGTGTTACAAATAGTGGAACTCATGGCACTGAAGTGAGCTTGAAAGTTTGTACTAAAGGTGGTGGATGAGGTAATTATTCTTCTCCAGATGTTGTGGTCTCTCTTGATGTTGTTTCTCCAGTTTTAAAATGGTATGAGAATCATTGTCTTATAGCTTATTTTGTTGGTCGAATCCCATCACAAGAATATTTTCAAAATTGGTTGAAACTTCACTGGGAAGCTTATGGCATTGTGGTTGCAAGTATCCACAATATTACTAAGGATTTTTTTTGCTTTCCTTCAAAGAACCCTCACAAATGCAAATTGTGGTTGCCAAATCCAATTGCTAGTTTCTTCGTAATACTTTGATGGTCGTATCTCCTTGGACTCCTTTTTTATTTTTATATCAAGTTGCCTTGAAAGTGCCAGTTTGTCTTGAACTCCTTGGCATTTTAGTGCCCTTATGGGAGTTTATTGATGATATTGTTAAACCCATTGGGTAGGTGGTCTATCGGGAATAAGAGTAATTCTTCTCATCATGGCCTACTAAGAGAGTGTGTGTTGAAGTTGACCTCACACAAGATCTCAGAGAATTTATGGACATTTAGGTTGGAACAAAGCATTTTATGCAAAATATTGTTTACTATAATTTACCTAATACTTGTTTTTGGTGCCAATCCACCATGCATCATATCAAGGATTGTATGTTGGTTGCTCAAAAACCTTCGATAGTTGCTCTTGCTCCTAAGACTGTGCCTGCACATTCCAAACCCTCTATTGAGGGTGATTGGATTATAGTTTCCAATAAGAAGGGGGCGACCAACCCTAAGGTGATGCTTTATAATGGAGATAAGGTTGTGAAGCCACCATCTCAGCCTCCTATTGTTCTTGTTCATCCTGTTTTAGCTCCTCAGGATCCACCTATTGAGAATCCTCTCAAGCATAAATCAACCTCAGAAGAAGATAATTCCTTGGCAATACCTCCACCCTCCAGGCATTTGTGTAGTCCATCTAAGGATGGCTCACCATCATTGAGGGGAATCTAGGAGGCTAAGAATCATCTTTTGACTTTTGATGACATATTTCAACCTTCTTAGATATTTTTATTTAATAGGTTTTTGGTATTGGTCGACAATGTGGGAAGGCTCTCATTTGTTGGTGATTTACTTCAACCTTCTCAGACTTATGCATTTAATAATTCTTCGATGTTGGCTGATAGTGGGGGCATCCCTATGGGAGACGGCTCCATGGATATTCCTCCTCCATGAATTTCCTTTTATGGAATGTTTGAGGACTTACAAAGTCCTTAAGAAAATTTTTTGTTTGATCTACTCTGCAAAGTATTGGTCATGTGGATGTAATTTGTTTTCTAGAAGTTAAGATTTTTGGTTTTTTGTTAGATTTTTCTCTCAATTGTATTGTAAGTTCTTTTATGAACTTTACTACTCACCATGTAAGTTCTTTTATGAATATGGTTGGGGTGGTGCTTCTATTTCTATCTCCTCCAAGATTGAGGATTGTCTGCTTGGATATGGTGAGGATCCTTCTCATCATGTAGTTTGGATTTTGTTGAATATTAATGGGCACCTTGGGCATTGCCAATATTTATACACCTAATGATGGGCATAGTTGCTCTACCATTTGGTGGTACCTGGTTGATCACCTACCGATGGCATATTGGATTTTTTGTGGTGATTTTAATATGGTTGAGCATACTAAAGATAAATTTGGTTGTCTCCCAATGTGCTTGTGTGCTAGAGAGCGTGAGGCTTGGTTTTTTCTTAAACGTAGATGGGGTCTTTTTTATCCTTTTTTTGTCAGCATAATTGCATGCCTCCACCCTAGTTCACATGGTCCAATTTTTGTGCATGTAATGATAGATTATGCAAGCACCTTTATCGAGTTATGATGTCAGAGCAACAATTTTTTATTCTCCTCCATTAATAACAAGATTGTGACAGTTTGGGATCAATTCCTGTTATCATATCATTTTCCAATTTCCTTTCGTATTGAGTGGAGTGGTCATAAATTTAATTTTCCATGCAAGCAATTTTATTTAAATACTTCTTTATTGCAACACCCTGGCACCATTGCTGCGATTGAGTGAAATTGGAATTTATTACCTCGGCCTCCTCACTCTGTCAATTGGGTTTCTTGGTGGAATGAAGCAAATACTTGTACTACCTCTTTCATGTGGCATTTTGGAAAATAGGTGGCACATGTCAGAAAGTGTGCTCATTTGGCTATTACGAAGGAGTATCAACAAAAATTATGGTTGCTGGAAAATGATCCATATGATCGATAGTTGCAAACCAGGGTTTCTGGTCTTTGCCACCAACTTATAGTCCATGAACGACATGAAGCCAGGGAGCCTCAGATTCGGGCTCATCTACACTAGTCGAGGGTTGATGGTCACTCTTACAAAGCCTTTTTTAAGTCTCTTCATTCCAGGTAGGTCAAGATCCATATCAAGGCTATTCAAGTCTCTCATGGTAGGTTAACTTCTCTTCCTAATATTGCTTTAGCCTTTGTGGATCATTATAAACATGTTTTTCAAGATCAACAGGATTCTCTAGAACATCATATGGCGCTCCAACAATGTCTTGATGTTGTTATTGCTAAGTTATTTTTTTATGACAAAATTATTTGTGAGGCTCCTCTTTCACTTTATGAGCTTCATAACACTCTTATGACCATGTTAGATGACAATTCCCCCGGTCTTGATGGCTTTTCATGTGAATTTTATAAAGCCACTTGGAAGTTTACTGGGCTTGATCTGTTCAATGTCTACAATGAAGCGTTAGCCAATAATTCTTTGGCCAATATTATCAATCATGGAAACATTAAATTTATTCCTAAAGTAGGCAATCCTGAGCTTATCACTAGTTAGAGACCTATTACTCTGTGTAATATCTCTTACAATATTTTGGCTAAAGCTTTAGCTCTTTGTATTCACAACATTATCCCTGTGATTATTAGACCATATCAAACGGGCTTCATTAAAGGGTTTTATATCTTGGATAATCTTATCGTTGTCTTGGAAGGTTTAGAATGGGCTCATATCTCTAGCCAAAAGCCCATTTTCCTTAAACTAGACTTTGAGAAATATTACAATTGTATTGAGTGGCCTTTAATTCTTGATATGCTCCAAGCTCTTGGCTTTGACCCTTTTTTTATTAGGGCTATCAGTATGTTGGTTGTTGATGCTTCAACTTGTCTTACCATTAATAGACTTAGGTTAGAATATTTTGGTTTGTTTCGTTCTATTCACCAAGGCTATTTTTGGCCCCCTCACTTTACATCCTTGTTGCTAAAGATTTTGGTTATCTTCTTGCCAATCAAGCATCTAAGGGGTTGATCAAAGGTATTCTTTTCCCTGATATGTCCACCCAACTTATTAATGGGCACTTTGCAGATGATTATTTTCTCACTATCAATGAGGATGAGGTTTCAGTTTCAACTACTTTGGTTTTTTTGGACATTTTTTTGTAAGGCCTTAGGATCCAACATCAAATGATATAAGTCCCTTTTTTTGCCTTACTTCTTCTTCTATGCATGCTTGTCTTAGATATTTTTCATGGTATTGGCTTCAAAGGTGTGAGCATTTTAAGTTCTTAGGAATACCCTTTTCTTTTGACAGCTCATTCTCTGAACTCTGGCAGTATGTCATTGACAGAATTGAAAAGAAGAATTCTTGTTGGGCCTCATGTCCCCTCTCTCTTGTTGGCAAGTTTCATGTTTGTACACATATTCTTGCTACCACTCATGTTTATTACTCTTCCTGTTGGGTCCCCTCTAAGAATTTTTATAATAAGTTGGCCAGACACCTTAGAGATTTTATTTGGGCCAAGGAAAGAATTCGCGTGGTTTTTATCAATTTGATTGGGATATTTGTTGTACGCCTACTAATAAAGGTGGAATGGGCATCATTGAAATTTATAGGTAAAGCACTTCTCTGTCTGCTAAGTAGATGGTTAAAGCTATTGAAGGTCTTGAATCCTGGAATGTTTTGATTCATCATTGTATTTATTCAATTCTACCTTATGGGCGTAAAGCTTGGGCTAATATTGGCCTATACTCTCATCATTACTTCTACTCCAATTAATATTCAAGGTTACTTTGTTGTTAAAAGTATTTGGTAAGCTTTTGAGGCAGTGAAACTTCATATTCATTGTATTGGTGATGGTTTTCATAATGGTCTTTCATTCAGTTCTCAAAATATCTGGTGTTCTCCTATTTTGTCTAACTCTTCAGTTCTTCTTGCTGATATGCTAGGGATTAAATATTTAAGATTGTTTTGCAAGGGCATCTGCTATATTAATGATTTGGTGCACTCTCGAGACTGGATTCCTTGGCCTGATCTCAAACAAAAATTTAATATTCAAAATTTAGATCTTCCTTCTATTCTTAATATTCAAGAGCTCATACCTAATGTCATGCTTCATAAGCTCGGCCTTCAACCCCCAAGTTCCTGGTGGAGGGATTGGCATTGGAATGTGGATACTCCTTTCAAGAACTACTCTTATTCCTTGATTTATCATCTTCTTAGTCTTGTTTCCCCTGGTGTTGATAAACTTAATGAGATATGGTAAACTTATTTTACCTCATATACTTGGATTGCTCGTCTAAACCATATATGGCAGTCTAAACTTGAACCCAAGATTACCTTTTTTCTTTGGTCTTGTTGAGTGGTGTTTTCACCCGATTGTGAAAGCACACTCTCCGGTAGGATCTGAGTCCAAAAATCCTCTTCTTGCAAAGAAAATAACTTTCTCCAAGGTTCCTGTTATGCTTAAATAATGTTGTTCAAATGAAATGCCAGGAATATCTTAGGGTTTGCAAGTGGATGTTAACAAGGGGCACTGATGGTTTATTTAATTTGAATTTACAATGGACTCAAAGTGAATAAATCTATTCTAATCTTCAATTCTAATGGATTTTCAATTGCTTATTCAAATACTGTAATTAAACTGTAAGAAATAAAATAAGGATTTGAAAGATAAAGCAAAATAAATGGAAATAAGATTAAACTACAGTCAGAATACTTTCATCAATTCGATGAAACCGAAGATACTGAGGTTTTATGCATGCAACCTAATCTAATGAACCTGCAAACTCGCACAATCCAAATAAATTAGGTGCTGGTTTCTAGGGTTTCTACTGTAATTCCAGACTTAGGCATTCGCATGAAGCAACCAAGCACACTTGCATTAAACTTCACCTAAAAGCCTCAGAAATCTGGAATGAAAGATAAAACATTAAATCATGCATGCACAAAATGACTCCTTCTTTCTCATCAATGAGATGCCAATACTCTGTATTTTATATTAAATGATATGTCAATTACATTCAAAGAATGTTCCAGGCAAAAATATTCCAGAACAAAAAAGAAGGAAATTGCCCAAGTGCAGGCCCAGAATAGCACGAAGCTCTTGTCTCTGCAACTCTGCAATCGACAATTTCCAACCCTTCCTTCAATCTGTGCTTCTGGATTTATCCTGTCTAGCGTGGCTCTTCGATTCTCCCTGGTCGCTTCGCTTCCCCTTCCTGCATGTGACCTTTCGAATTCCCACCTTTTCCTTGTCTTTATTCCATGTTTAACGCCAAAACGCCTAAAATCCTTCGCTGCATGTAATGCTCCTGCAGACCTGACACCTGCATGCCACGTGTCACACGCTCTCTGCGCCTTCTGTAACGCCACTCTGCGAAAAACCCGACAAAAACTGCATGCCGCCTGTTCACCTTCCTGGCCGCGAAAACGCGACATGTCACGAAATCACGACATGTCGCGATATCGCTACACTCTTCCCGGCCGTACGTCTTCGGCAGCATCTTGTCGCGATATCGCGACCATTTTTGCTTTTGAACCTTCTTTCCACAAACTGTAGCGAGATCGCTACCATTTCTCCATCGGGCTTCCTTCTCACCAAGCTGTAGCGAAATCGCTACCATCTCTCCGTCGGGCTTCCTTGGCAACTTGCTGTAGCGAAATCGCTACCATCTCTCCGTCGGGCTTCCTTGGCAACTTTACGTCACGACATCGCGACCATTATCACTCTCTTGCCTTCTTTCGACAAACCGTCACGATATCGCTACCGCCTTTATCCCCGAACCTGCTTGCCACAAACTGTCGCGATATCGCTACCGCTTTCTCTTTCCGTACGCCTTCCCGAAACACGTCATGAAATCGCTACCGCTTTTATGTTCCGTATGCCTTGGCAAAACCTGTCGCGATATCGCGACGCTTTTCACCCTCGGACCTTCATGCCGCTTTCTGTCGTGATATCGCGACCATTTTTTCTTTTCGTACGCCTCCCCGAAACACGTCGCGAAATCGTGACCATTTTTCTGTTCCGTACAGTTTGCCAAAACACGTCGCGAAATCGTGACACTTTTCATCATCCGTACGCTTCGGCAAAACACGTCACGAAATCGCGACAATTTTCACTTTTTTCCAACGGCATGTCGCGATTTCGCGACACCATTTCTTTTCCTCTCAACGGCATGTCGCGATTTCGCGACACCATTTCTTTTCTTCTCAGCGACATGTCACGATTTCGCGACAACTTTCAATTTTTCTTTTCTCTCCTCTTCGGCAGCGATGGAGCTACATGTCGCGATTTCGCGACAACTTTCCTGTTTCCAGCAGCGATGGCGCGACAAGTCGCGATTTCGCGACATGTCGCGATTTCGTGACACTTTCAACACTTAGGCATTTTTCCTCTTTTCTTCAATTTTAGCATCTGGGTCACCGAGATTCTTCTCTGCAAGCCTGCAAAAAGGTGGGTCCCCAATTTTGGGGTGTGTTGTGGATCACCCACAACAAATGGCGACTCTTCTGTCAAATGCTCTTGAGCATTTTAGTAAGAACCCAACCTGAAACATATCGAGAAACTCGCAAATATACGTTAGCACATAAGCAAAATAACAAATGCCCAAATATCGAAAGTACATGAATCATCAGAATCATCAAGTATCAGCTCGAGTGTGTGCAATGTGCTTTCATTCCCTATCGTTTGAAATTGATCAACATTCCATTATCAGTTTTGCATGAATGCATATATGGGATGGTGACTGATTTGTGTACCCTAATGAATGTGCAAGGAGATTTGCTTCCATAAAAGGCATGGTCCTTCTTCTATTACTATGTACAAGCATTCAAGATTGCCAAACCCTCTTAGGATCCACTAATTCATTACCTTATTGTATCCCAAAGTTGGTTATGAGTCCCTACTATCTAGAACCCATGTGCAAGTGAATGTGAAATCAGAATTTTGGGGAATCAGACTCCCAACCAACCGAGATGAGAGTTTAACCCTATCCTTACTATTCTGATTTAGAGTCCATTACCTCACTTTGAGCAAAATAATTAAACCAATTATGGAAGAAATGGTCATGCTAGTCTAACCCTCTAGACAATCAGTGGTCTTGTTTTTAGGCAAGACATGATGCCATGCATGGGCATATCTAACCCCACAATCCAAAACTTATCACCATTTCTTTGGACCTTGGGGATGACTACCCATCCTTTGCAGAGGACAAGTAGTACGATCCTTACAATCCAAAATAAATATGAGATGGGAAAAATTTATTTATTATTATTATTATTATTATTTTTTTTTTACTTCTTGGACCTTGGGGATGACTACCCATCCTGGCTAGGGACATGTAGTACGATCCTTACAATCCAAACTTTAGATGAGAAATATTAATTTTGTTGCTTAGACCTTGGGGATGACTACCCATCCTTTGTAGAGGACAAATAGTACGATCCTTACAATCCAAGACTGATTATGAAATGAGACATAAGAGCTTTGGGGAATCAGATTCTCAACCAACCGAGATGAGAATTTATGCCCTATCCTTACTACTCCATGTGGGTCAAATCAAAGCTTTGGGGAATTGGATCCTCAACCTAAGTTCGATGAGGATTTAACCCTATCCTTACTACTCTGATTTTAGGCTTTAAGCTCTATGGAAGTGGTCAAAACCAATTGTTTTAAGGATCATGTTGCATAAATAGGATAGACATGAAATACTTCTTTCGCCCAACCTTTTCCTCCAAGTTAGGTTTTGATCATTTTGCTCAAGATCCTTTTTAATGTATGAGACGTGCTTGGTTCTAGATATCTCAAGACTCAGTTTCCAACCTTAGGAGCTACTTACATACATGTTATAACACAACCCTAAGAGGATTTGACATACTTTAATGGCTTGTACCTAAGATGCATATGTAACTAAGATGAGATGTATGTAAGGTGAGATGGAACATGAATGCATTATTTCTTGAATTACAAATGGAATGAATTGTCATGCAAAACTGATTCTTTCATGCATCACAAAATCAAACAATATTATTAAACTGTTTGTGTTACTTGTGGAGCTTTTACAAGACAATTCCAATATTTCATATTCTCCTAACCTTAAGCATAAGTTGACATCTCAATTTTTTATTCTTTTTATATATATATATATATTTATTTTATTATTATTATTATTTTTTTTATCAAAATTAACACACATGTCAATTGAAATCAAATCCATAATCAAAATCCTAACTAGACTAACAATCCTAAACAATAAAAACAAAATCTGAAAAACCCCACCAAAACCAAAAGAATAATACCAAAGTCTCACGACCTAAGGGCTAAAATAATGCTTCAAAATCTGCCCATTAACCGGTAGCATGAAATCTTCCCCTTCTAATGTTTTTAGCCTGAAGGTATTCTTCCCAAGAATCTCTGAAATCTGATATGGACCCAACCAAAGACAATCAAACTTTTGATGATTCCCTTTTTCCTCATGTCTTTTGTCCCATAGTAATACCAAATCTGAAATTCTGAATGATTTAACTTTGGCCCTTCTGTCAAACCATCTCTTGATAATTGCCTGGTGTTTATTCATGTGATTCATGGCCTCTTCTCTCTTTTCATCAAGGTGCAACAACTGGCTCAACCTGGCTTCAACTTGATCATCTGTCCCCAAGTACTCTTGTATGAAATGTAAGGTCTGCAACTTCAAATTTGTTGGAAATATCGGGTCTTGCCCATAGACCAAATGATAGGGAGTATTCCCTATGGACTCTTTCACTCTGGTCCTATCTGCCCAAAGGGCAAACTTTAGTTGGCTGTGCCAGTCCCGAGGGTTCTTTTCCAGCAACTTCTTAATAGTATTCAACAAATTCTTATTTGAAGACTCGGCCAACCCATTTCCTTGAGGATAGTAATTGGATGCAAACTTTAAGCTCACTTTGTTATCATATGCCCAATCTGCAAATTGTGTAGAAATAAAAGCTTTACCATTGTCACTGACAATAGAGTCGGGCATTCCAAATCTTGTTATAATCTGATCCTCAAGAAATTTAATCACAACATCTGTGGTGGCATGTTTAGTAGGAATCGCTTCTGTCCACCTTGTACAATAGTCCGTAGCTGTCAAAATGAATTTATGAGAATCAAAAGAATTTGGGTTAATAACCCCGATGAAATCTAGTCCCCATTGTGCAAATGGTCTCATTTCGACTACGAGTTTGCAACGGCATGGCTGCATTTCTTTCTCTATTTGCAGCCACTTGACAGATGTGACAAGATCGTACATGGGTATGCGCATCCTTGAAAATATGTGGCCAGTAGTATCCTGCTCTCAGGATTTGATGTGTTGTAGCATTGGCTGCACCATGACCAGTTCCATGTTTCCCGTGAAATTCTTGCAACACCACTGGCGACTTCTTCTTTGTTCAAGCACCTCAGGTAGATACCTTCATGATTCTTCCTGTAAAGCACACCAGATTTTATCAGATAATTGACAGATTTAAGCCTTAAGGCTCTTCTCTGTGTTGAATTCAGATTAGAAGGACACTTACCAGTCAATAAAAATTGCACAATATCAACATACCAGTCGTCCTTAGCCATGTATTCTGTATTTGAGCATTGACCTGTTATTTGCGGATTATTTTCTGCGATCGCCTTCGCAAGTCCCTATCCTCGAACTAGTTTCATTGGTTGGATTTCGAGATCAAATTCTTGGATGGTTGAAATCCACTTTCCTCTCTTCTCACCTAGTTCATTCTGTAAAAACATGGTCTTGACAGCAGAATCGGGCACGATGGCGATAATTCTGTTGTGCATGATGTAGTGCCTAAATTTTTTCACGAGTTTTAAAAAGTGCGTACATTTGCTTATCAAGGATTGAATACCTTAATTGAGCGTCTTTCAGGGGGCACTTAAAAATGCAATGGGTTTTTCGGCACTATCCTCACCTTTTTGGGTTAAGACACTCGCAAAGGAGTGTTCTGATGCAAAAGCATAAATATAAAAAGGCTTGGAGTAGTCTGGGCTTATAAGGACAGGGGCTCGGAAATGGCATCTTTGATATTCTGGAAAGCCACTCTACTTTCCTCGTTCCATTTTACATCCACATCTTTCTTGAGCATCTGGTTCAGAGGTTTGGCTATCTCAGCAAAGCTAGAGATAAACTTCCTCACAAAATTGACCTGCCCAAAGAAAGATCTCAGTTCTTTTTTACTGCTCGGGAGAGGTAGGTTTTGGATAGCTTGTATCCTTTCCGGGTCGATGGATATGCCCTCTTTTGAAATGATGTGACCCAACAATTTCCCTTCCGTTACTCCGAAAATGCACTTTTTGGGATTTAAGGAAATTCCATGTTCTCTCGCATCTTTGAAGCACTTTCTTCAAATCTTTAACATGATCCTCTCTCTTCTTCGAGAAAACTGGGATATCATCCACATACACGATGATGCATTTGCCTATTAGCCCTTTGAATGCGTAATCCATGGCGCGTTGAAAAGTTGCACCAGCATTTAACAGTCCGAACGACATTCTCTTATATGCAAATGTCCCCCACTTGGTAGTGAAGGCCGTTTTCATCCTGTCATCTGGATGTATAAGAATTTGGTTGTACCCCGAATATCCATCGAGAAAGGACATCATTTCAGATCCATTTACCATTTGCAGAATTTCATCAATTGATGGCAATGGATAATTGTCTTTTTGAGAGGCTTTATTAAGATTTCGAAAATCTATGCACAGCCTAATCTCTCCACTCTTTTTTCTTACTGGAACGAGGTTGGCCACCCGAGGTTGAGTGCCTAACGGGAAAAATGATTTTCGCTTCCAATAATCTTTTAACCTCCTTTTCGATCAAAGGCTCCAATAGCGGGTTAACAACTCGTTGTCTTTGCCTAAAAGGCTTGGAGTCCGGCTTCAAAGGGATGGTATGTGTGATAATGTTCCGGTTTGTAAGTCTTCAGCTCATTGTAGTTCCAAGCAATACAATCTATGTAATGCTTCAATGCCTTGTATTATGTTGCTCCTTTCTTCCTCTTGTACATGCCTTTGCTATGTACACCTCCTTTGGATTGTCTGCACTCCCTAGATTAATTGAATCGCATGCATCTTTGGGGAGTGGGACTCTTTTTCTTTTCTTGTTCTTGCATTCCATGTCGAACATATTTTCTAATGAAACCACGTCTTTAGGAATTTTGTTGGATTGATACGCAGTTTCACTTTCTTCTGTTTCATCCTGCCACCTTTGTTCCTCATCAATCACCTGATTTTCAAAAATACCCGAGTTTGTGACAAACTTGAAGATGTGCCTGTCACTTTCAAAAACCTAGAAATTCTTTACATTATCAGGTATTGATGGACAAGGAACCAGCTCAATGGAAAAATTTTTACATCTTTTTATATCCACCGGGTTTAACATGCCCGCGGCGACTGCAAGAGAGTCTGCTATTCGATTTCCTCTCCTAGAAATAAGGGCTATGTTGAATGCATCAAACTCCTCCATGAGATCCATAACCCTAGTTCTATAAAGGCTCAGTATTTTGTCGCGGCATGTATATTGTCCTTTGATTTGCTTGACAACCAACTCAGAATCTCCCAAAACCTTCAAGCATTTAACATGTTTGCCCAATGCTAGACGTAAACCATAGATCAATGCTTCGTATTCTGCCACATTGTTTGTGCAAGGAAATTGCAGTCTGTAGGCAGCCAATAATGGTTTACCTCCTGGACCGGTGAGCTCGACTCCAGCTCCTGCTCCCTGTCTAGACTTTGATCCATCAAACTTGAGCAACCACGTGTAATCCTTTTCCTCAGAAGAACCACCATGACACACTTCTTCTTTAAGCTCATCAGCAACTTTCTCAACATCAAGAGCATAGACCCCTAGGTCTGGCTCAGAAAACTGAACCTCATTCGGCTTGTTGAAATCCGTTATAATCTCCTTAAGCCTCGGTTCATTTTCCACTCTGATTTGGTTTGCAATGCCCTTCCATGGCAGCCACATATGTGAGCAATCTGTTGAAAAATAACCATTCAGAGTTTTCATCCAGTCTCTCGCAAGTAACATTCCATACCTACTTGGGATGTTAACCACCAAAATGTCTACAACCTGCTGGACCCTGGGTTCAGAATTTAATTGAATCTTGACATCATATAAGGTCCCTACTACATTTACCTCTGAACGGTCCAATTGCAAGACCATGCATTTGGATGAAATCGGTTGTAGACCCAGCATTTGACATATCTCCGTAGGCATGAGGTTGCTCGTGGCTCCTGTGTCCACCAAACAGTTATGCAAGTTCTTACCCACAATTCTCAGAGTCAATAAGAATGGCGGGACATCCCTTCTCTCCTTTCGCAAAATTAGATGGGATTCAGCTCTTTTTTCCTTCCACATCGGATCAGGTGAGTTCAAAGCTCTTATCAACGCCTCCTTTTGACCAGGCAATTTAGCTGCGTCCAGGAATGAAAGGCTAGATTTGGACTTCTTCATATCCTCCACTACGTCATAATTTGGTTTTTCGAATTTGATTGTCTTCTGGACGTCATTAGACATTTCTCTTCTGAGTGGAGGGGGAGGGTTGTTACTTGCCTTTGTATCTGGAGGAAGAATAGAATTGTTTGGAGGTGTTGATGAGGTTTTAGGGGCTTTAGATTTACTCCTCAAATGGTACCCATGAGTCCCCTTTCCGAAATCTCAAAAAGCTTGCACCTCCTGTTCCAAAACTTCGTCTTCTTCCTCCTCGCTTTCACCCTCTTGGTGATATATTGTTTCCATCACCATAATATTTTCATCTTGATGATACGATGGATCCTCATTTGATACCAGTTCCAAATCATCAACTTGTGCCTGAAGACAATGAGTGTATCTAGCAATCTCAGGACAATTCCTCTCATTGTGTTCTTTTGTGTTATGTAACCTGCACCCCCTTTCCCATGCCAAATCTGAAAGATTCAAAAGAGAATTGGATTGGCTAGGGCCTGCAGAAGCATCTAATTGATTAGCAATGGGAGAAGGAACTCCCCCATTGTTTGGCTTGGTGTTCCAGTGCCTCCCTCTATTGTTAAAATTCTGATTTGGGTGAGGGGCATGGGACTCATACTTCTGCTGTTGAACCCTGTCATTGCTTAGTTTATGCACTAGTTTCTTGAGCTCTTCGACTTCCGAAAAAACATCCTTCGATGGAATCATATTGTTGTTAACCCCCATTGGATTCGCATAATTAATGGGGTCTTGATTCCACATTTGGGTCGGGTTCTGAGGAATTTGATTCCCATATGGATTGATACCTTGAATCGGGATTGGATTCAAAACAGGAACTATGGCTTGAGGATTGACTTGACTAGTTTCTGCGTAGTTGATTGACTATTCTGCAAAAATGCAGGAACAGGTGGAATGGCTGTGATTGGTTGGATTGGAATGGGTGCATATGCGGGTGCTGGTGGATACGGCTGCTGATATGGGAAGGCGTTCATACTTGGCATTTGTGGTGCCATGAGTTGATTTGCCTGGGGAGCTTGACCATATGGAGCACACTGTCCCATCATAGGCATCTGGGTAAACCCGTAGCCTTGCGGTGTCAATTGTTGCTCAATAGTCATGGCTTCATTATAGGCCAAAGCCAGCGTGGTGACCTGAGGATTGCGCCTTGCAAACATAGCTGTCATGGGGTCCAATGCCCCAAAATATATCTGCAAAGCCACTGCGGGATCGATGGCAAAATGTCTAATTGCTCTGTTATAGTTCTTTTGGAATCTCTGATTAAACATTCGGATTGGTTCCCCTTGGCCCCGTTTGCATGTAATAAACTGATTGTAAATAGTTGCGGGATCTAAGGGTGACCTAAATTGATTGACAAAGGCATTTTCCATTTGTGTCCAAGAGGTGATTGAACCGGTTGGCAAGCATATATACCATTCATATGCTATTGGATCCAAGCTCATGGGGAAAATTCTGCAGGCTACATCTTCATGCTGCACTTGCAGCCTAATTAAAACATCCCTATAGGCTTGGATATGTTCTTCTCTTGTTCTTAGGCCATCTGGCTTGTATTTAGGCAGAAATATTTCAATGTTCTTGGGGATTTCATGGATATCCCCAGCAATATTCAAAGGAGTATTGTTAGCTCCATACCAAGGAGCTGCTGGAGCTTGAGCCATTTGACTCAGAATTGATGTAGACAGACCTACAATAGCAGTAGAAATATTACTAACTATAGGCACACTAGGGGCAACGGATATTACTGGCATAGGTCCACTCGACGTTCCTGGAGAAAATAGGTCTTTTGCGACTGGTGTGCTTACGACTTGCTTGGCTTTACCCTTGGGAGTACCAGTAAGGTCATGAAAAATGGTTTCTCCGGTTGTTTGAGACCTGGTCGCAATACGGCGTGGTGGGTCCAGCCTGCCTGAGGAAACCCTCGGCTATTTCGAAGAAAACCTGCAACAAAAACAAAAACAGTGTTGCAGTTTAGCCGTAAATGATTTCAAAATTAAATAAAAAACAAAGTACTCAGATATAAAAATCAAAATAGATAAACCAATTCGGCCCTCCTTCTAGCGCCAATCTGTTGAGTGGTGTTTTCACCCGATTGTGAAAGCACACTCTCCGGTAGGATCTGAGTCCAAAAATCCTCTGCTTGCAAAGAAAATAACTTTCTCCAAGGTTCCTGTTATGCTTAAATAATGTTGTTCAAATGAAATGCCAGGAATATCTTAGGGTTTGCAAGTGGATGTTAACAAGGGGCACTGATGGTTTATTTAATTTGAATTTACAATGGACTCAAAGTGAATAAATCTATTCTAATCTTCAATTCTAATGGATTTTCAATTGCTTATTCAAATACTGTAATTAAACTGTAAGAAATAAAATAAGGATTTGAAAGATAAAGCAAAATAAATGGAAATAAGATTAAACTACGATCAGAATACTTTCATCAATTCGATGAAACTGAAGATACTGAGGTTTTATGCATGCAACCTAATCTAATGAACCTGCAAACTCGCACAATCCAAATAAATTAGGTGCTTGGTTTCTAGGGTTTCTCTTGTAATTCTAGACTTAGGCATTCGCATGAAGCAACCAAGCACACTTGCATTAAACTTCACCTAAAAGCCTCAGAAATCTGGAATGAAAGATAAAACATTAAATCATGCATGCACAAAATGACTCCTTCTTTCTCATCAATGAGATGCCAATACTCTATATTTTATATTAAATGATATGTCAATTACATTCAAAGAATGTTCCAGGAAAAAATATTCCAGAACAAAAAAGAAGGAAATTGCCCAAGTGCAGGCCCAGAATAGCACGAAGCTCTTGTCTCTGCAACTCTGCAATCGGCAATTTCCAACCCTTCCTTCAATCTGCGCTTCTGGATTTATCCTGTCTAGCGTGGCTCTTCGATTCTCCCTGGTCGCTTCGCTTCACCTTCCTGCATGTGACCTTTCGAATTCCCACCTTTTCCTTGTCTTTATTCCATGTTTAATGCCAAAACGCCTAAAATCCTTTGCTGCATGTAACGCTTCTGTAGACCTGACACCTGCATGCCACATGTCACACGCTCTCTGTGCCTTCTGTAACGCCACTCTGTGAAAAACCCGACAAAAATTGCATGCCGCCTGTTCACCTTCTTGGCCGCAAAAATACGACATGTCGCGATATCGCGACACTCTTCCCGGTCGTACGTCTTCGGCAGCATCTTGTCGCGATATCGCGACCGTTTTTGCTTTTGAACCTTCTTTCCACAAACTGTAGCGAGATCGCTACCATTTCTCCGTCGGGCTTCCTTCTCACCAAGCTGTAGCGAAATCGCTACCATCTCTCCGTCGGGCTTCCTTGGCAACTTGCTGTAGCGAAATCGCTACCATCTCTCCGTCGGGCTTCCTTGGCAACTTTACGTCGCGACATCGCGACCATTATCACTCTCTTGCCTTCTTTCGACAAACCGTCGTGATATCGCTACCGCCTTTATCCCCGAACCTGCTTGCCACAAACTGTCGCGATATCGCTACCGCTTTCTCTTTCCGTACGCCTTCCCGAAACACGTCGCGAAATCGCTACCGCTTTTATGTTCCGTACGCCTTGGCAAAACCTGTCGCGATATCGCGACGTTTTTCACCCTCGGACCTTCATGCCGCTTTCTGTCGCGATATCGCGACCATTTTTTCTTTTCGTACGCCTCCCCGAAACACGTCGCGAAATCGCGACCATTTTTCTGTTCCGTACAGTTTGCCAAAACACGTCGCGAAATCGTGACACTTTTCATCATCCGTACGCTTCGGAAAAACACGTCACGAAATCGTGACAATTTTCACTTTTTTCCAACGGCATGTCGCGATTTCGCGACACCATTTCTTTTCCTCTCAACGGCATGTCGTGATTTCGCGACACCATTTCTTTTCTTCTCAGCGACATGTCGCGATTTCGCGACAACTTTTCTTTTCTTCTCAGCGACATGTCGCGATTTCGCGACAACTTTCAATTTTTCTTTTCTCTCCTCTTCGACAGCGATGGAGCTACATGTCGCGATTTCGTGACAACTTTCCTGTTTCCAGCAGCGATGGCACGACAAGTCGCGATTTCGCGACATGTCGCGATTTCGCGACACTTTCAACACTTAGGCATTTTTCCTCTTTTCTTCAATTTTAGCATCTGGGTCACCGAGATTCTTCTCTGCAAGCCTGCAAAAAGGTGGGTCCCCAATTTTGGGGTGTGTTGTGGATCACCCACAACAGGTCTTTTATTTATCAAGGGCTTCCTATGGCAGAGAGAATTTTTAGGGATGGTCTTCCTAATCCTAAGTGTCCAAATTTTGGTCATTTTGATACTTTCAAACATCTGTTTTGGTTTTTCCCTCATGCTCAATCTGCTTGGTCTTGGATTTTCTCATTGTTCAAGCCCTTTCATCATGAATTATTTATATGGCAGATGATCTATTTTGGAGATAACAGTTCTTGGCCTGCCTATATTACCACTCTATGGAATTTATTTTGTGCTATTATTTTGTTTCAACTTTGGAAAGCTAGGAATGTTGTTGTCTATTCTAGAGATTCAATTTCTAGTTAGTTTTCCTTGCATGAAAATATTACAGTATTTTCTATTGTTACTGTTCAACTCCATTCGTAGGCTTCCAAGTTGACTCAGGAGTTGGATAATTTGATAAATCTTGTCAGGTTATGGTGTGAGGCTTTGTGCACTATCAACATGGCTTCACCTTATCTCCTTCCACCTTAAGGTCCCTCTATTTCTGTGAGGCCTCGGCGTGGCAATTTGAAGGGGTGACATTTTCTAACATTAGGTTGTTCTATCAGTGCCCACAGTAGGGTTCAGTCTCCTCTTGGAGTGACTCCCTTTATTTAGTTATTTTGTTTATTCACCCTTTTAGGGGCTGGTTTTGTTTTTTACCTCAGGTAGGTCTCTACGGTATTGATTGTTTAGGTGACCTTGTGCCCCGAGATGTGATTTTTCGAGCTCTTTTTTTATTGTAACCTCTCTTATTTTTTTATTGAATATAATTATTAGTTCCAATAAAAATTAACAATACATCTTTTTCTTTTGTGTAGAATGTGAAGTAGTATATTGGATTGCATAATTGGGCCTTCTTTCTACCTAGTGATTCAAACTTAAATAACTTAACATTTTTCTTATAATATTTTTTTTTCAAATTTACCATTAACAAAACTACGAAATATGAAATTTAAATATTTTTATAGGAGAAGTTGCTAAGACCAATGGCTTTGGTAAGCCCCAACTTCGCACATCGTTCCATGCCCTACCACATAGACTTTATATCCACAGGAAAAATATCTTCTTCTTCAATGTTGCAACTTTACAGGAAAATGAATTAGGTATAGATCTACGTATTCCAGATGTAAATTTCTGTGCATCACAAATTATTTATAAATAAGAAACAGCTCTGCAAACTACACAATATGTGGCATTGAAATACCAAATATTAGTAAATTACGATGTATTATTATATGCGACAGAATCACTATTGTATACATGACATGTCATAAACATTATATATAATATATATACATTAAATTTCTTAAATAAACTAAAATCTTAGCCACCCACCAAAAAAAACTAAATACCATTCAATATATACATATATTTTTCAATAATATAATTATATAAAATATAATAATTTATCCGCTCATGTAGAGGATTTGGAGAGCAAGTGGGTAGTTAAAACTCTCTAGTTATGGAGAGGCCCAGGTTCAAATCTCTCCCCTCACATGTTGCGGATATGTTGTATATAAAAAGTTCCTCATCAACAAAATATAATAATTTTTAGTTTAAACATTTAATTTCAAACTTATATTATCAATCGAATAAAGGAACTATGCCTTGATTTAGTTAAAATTAATTGTCTAATGAAGAAATCAATGATTTTAGTGCCTTTGCTATTTGGTAGTATCTTTCGTAATCTGAATTTTGGTCTACATATTTAACATAATAAAATAATTATAATAATTGTTTTTTAATTTTGACCAATTTGGCTGGACCTGACACAAAATCTTGGCCTTTCTCTACGGCTTCACGAAGTTCTCAGAAAAAAGTCCTTTAGTTGAACACCATAACTTAAACGTTGAGAGTAGAAGTGAGCTTTGGTAAATAATAATACAAAACACTTCCAGATATTACATATAAACACACCATGATCTAATTCATGCAACCCGTTATAAGACAAAAGGAGTTTTATTATGTTAGATCTCCCCATCCCATAACTCTTCAATAGTTTTATAGGGGCCAGTGGAGGCATTCACAAACATATTCACATGGAATGACTTCCTATGTTCAATATTGTTCATCTTCTCATGGTCTTCCACGTTCAAAGACCAATCAAATATCTAAAAAAATTTAGTGATTTTGTCCTTATTGTAGCTCTTCCGAAGCACGCTTACTCCCTGCTCTATTCCCCATCTCAACACTACCTGAATTTTAAGTTGGAAATCCATATCATCTCTATGTAAGTTTGAATCTCGTAACATGTTGTCACCCCAAAGGAATTTATCAACTTAAAAGCAGCACAAATACCTAAGCTCATGTCTTTCCGTATTTCTAACCAATTTCTTGAATAATGGGGTTCTCCATGATGGCATTTAAACCCCACAAATTATTGGGAGCTCCTAGCGGAGACCATGCTCTTACATGAATATTGTGCTTGCTACAAAACTCTCTCATATTTTTTTGCTGCCACATCAGATGTATCTCCACCTATCATGCCATGTCATAGTATAATTATCAACAATTTTTGGTTTAAAAAAACTTATATTAAGCGGAGGCCTCATCAGGAATGACAGAGGTCAGATAGTGTGGCTGCATATGCTGAGAATTTTGGAATTACTACAAATCATCAAGGTGAAGCAAGGACAATGCTTGCGGGCCTCCAAATTGGGGTGAATTTGGGTTTTAGAAGAATTATTATCGAAGGGATTTCAAAAATATTATAACTTCCCTTCAAAAAAGTAGTTCAACAACTTTAGCAATATTTAAAAATGCAAGGACTATTTTGGGAAACTTAGAAGAAAGTTGAATTAAACATATTTATAGAGAGAGAAACAAAGTTGTCGATAAAATATAAAATATGGTGGTTAAATCTGAGAATTTCAAGGTCTGGTCATACACCCCATGGATTATAAGAATTGATAATGAAGCTAGCAGATAAAGAGGGTTAGATCAAAGCAGAATATTTATTGGGATCATTCGATGAAGGATTTGAGCACACTAAATTACATTGTTGTCAATGGTTTCTTTATCAATCATGTGAAGTATTGAGCACTGCATAAACCTTGTCAAATAGGAGGATAGTGGGATGGATATTTTTTCAGCTTCTCCATAAACAAGTTTATCCCAGGTTTATTTGTTTTACTAAGATAGAGCTATCTTGCATTTTTTTGATATTTTCTTATTTTTTTCCTGTACATCTTTCGAGTTCTTTGTAAAGGGTCAAGGCCCTTCAACTCCCCTTTTTTATCAATACCCAAAAAGTGTAAATCAAATTATTTTCAATCTATCACGGACCAAAAAAAACTATCTAAGGTTGTGCATAAAATATGATAGTATAGGAAATTAGTCTCCTTAGGTCCCTCAAGACAATAGTTCATTGTATATTATAACTCTTAATACATAACACATAAGAATGACTACTATCAAGTATATTAGCAACAACTTTCCATACAACACTTTTATAAGAATCATGGTGGATTTATATTTTGGATCATCACCTCGTCAAATGGAACATCATGAGCCCACTTCTCTATAAGGGACATCTTCAGACCAAAAATGGAGATTTATAGCAGTAATACTTTCATTATGTGTATCTAGTTCAGCTCCATAATTCCAAGCATATCATGGAACTTTTGGATGAGGTATCCCGGAACCTAGTTATAATTGTGAACCCTATTCACTTACAATAGAATTCCATGCATGAGGAAGTTGTTCCTAGCCCTAAGAAGTAGTGCCTCCTAGTAAACATAAATTTGCACCTTACTTTCCAAATAAATCCTAACTCTGAAAAAGTCCCAACTCATACTATAAGAATTAGAATCATTCAAGAGACCAAGGAGATAGGTTTTCCAGTTAACACAAGTAAAAAAGGTGATAGAAATTAACAAACACTTATGAGTTTCCTCTAGTAGAAGGAAAAAACCAAAACAAGTGTTTGATAGACTCCACTTGTCCATTAGTTACACAAAAGGGATGGGTTAGTGATGCAATTAGAAAGCATGATCCTAGTGTAGATAATGCCTAACCCAATAAGATGCAAACTTAACATACAAGAATGCTACTCAAAGAATTCAAATATACTTCCACAAAAAAATGCATAGTAAAGCTCCCTTCCAAAAAAAAACATTGCCATTCCTTGTAGAGAATAATACATGTTTTTCCTCCTCAAATATTGTCAGTCATTCAAAATACAAAGATAGAAAACACAAAATGAGATTACAATATTAGAAATCTAGTTTTCTAGTTCAATGAAACCTTTAAATCACTTTTGCAACCCTAGTTGAAAACCTTTGTTCTCTCCCTAAGTCTCTGATATTGCTCCTAAAGCTCAACTCTAACATGTTTTTTTTCCATTTTTTTATAACCAATCATGTGCACAACCACATACACAAAACCACATGCATAACCACATACACAAAACCACATGCACTAAACCATATATACCAAACCACGTGCATCAAACCATGTGCACCAAAACACATACACTAACCCACATACACAAAACAAAAAAAACATGACCCCACTTGGATACTCTACATTAGTCAACACACGTACAAAAAATTGTGATTCCTTGCTCACAAATCTCAATTCAAAATTGGATCTTTTTGTAAGCAAGCTAACTCTGCCTCGCTTATCCAGGCGTCTTCCTCTATTTTTTTTCCCTTCCACCACACAAGGAACTCCTTATACTATTTGTGCCTAGTTTTCTTACCCATTATTTCACCCAAAATTTTGTCAATCTGATTAGGTCACTTCTTAGGCAATTGATTCCTCCAAAGTGTGCTTATTTCAACCAATTTAGGAGCTTTAGTAGTAGTATTATCTCCAACATATGGGTGCAAGTATGATACATTAAAAATGGGTGAGATATCTATCCCCTCAGGGAGCTCAATCTCATAGGCATTATTAGAAAAATTTCTAATTATCTTGCATGGTCCAATTTTCTTCATCTTGAGCTTGTTATAAGTGCCTTTAGGAAATATTTCCTTTCTCAAGAACACCATAACCAGATCTCCAACTTGATATGACTTCACCCTCATTTTTTATCTATTTTTACTTATATTGTTGATTGCTTTGATTGATCCTCCTCTTGATATCATCATGCAACTCCTTGAAGTGCTCTGTGAGGTCCTCTACTATAACATTTGTCCTCTTAGCTACAACCTTGACTAGATCAGTCACTCCTTTGGGTGACCTTCCATAGACTATTTGGAATGGTGATTTTCCTATGGACCTATTAATGGAATCATTGTATGTAAACTCAACTTGTGCAAGTACAAGATCCCATTGCCTTGGCTTATCACCAACTAACTTCTCAAAAAATTACCAAGGCTTCTATTAACCACTTCAATCTATCCATCAATTTGTGGATGATAAGCAAAATTGAAATCCAATCTGGTTCCTAGTCTTTGCCATAGTATTTTCTAAAAGTGTCCCATGAATTTGACATCCCTATCAGTAGTAATGCTCCTTGGAAATCCATGTAATCTGATAATTTCTTGGAAGAATAACCTAGCCACATTGTTGGCATCAATGGTCTTCTTGCATGGGATAAAATGAGCCATTTTTAAAAATCTATCTACAACCACAAATATGCTATCATGGCCTCTTTGGGTTCTTGGTAAACCCAATACAAAATCTATGCTTATGTCCTCCCAAGGTCCATTGGGAATAGGCAATGGAGTATATAACTCAGTATTTTTCCTAGTGCCCTTTGCAAGTTGGCATGTTCTACACTTGGCCACAAACTTTTCTACATCCTTAGCTAAACTAGGCCAAAAGTATTTCTCTCTCAGTTGAGCAATGGTTTTGTCTCTCCCAAAATGACCTCCTAGACCTCCACCATGGTTCTCTCTAATCATATTCTCCCTCATAGATCCTTGAGGAATGCATAATTGCCTATCCTTGAACAAGAATCCATCCTAAAGGAAGAAGTCATTCCACACCCTATGCTCAAATTCATTGCATTCCTGCCATGCCTTGCCAAAGTCTAGATCATCCTTGTACTGGTTCTTCATCTCATCTAGTCCTATGCATTCAACATGCATTATCTTGAGCAATAACACCCTTCTACTTAAAGCATCTACAACCTAGTTGCTCTTTCCTAACTTGTGCTTCAAAGTAAAGGTATAGCTTGCCAAGTATTCTACCCACTTGGTCTACCTAATGCTCAACTTGCTTTGACTATTCAAGTACTACAAAGCTTGATGATCAGTATACAAGACAAATTCTCTAGGCAACAAATAATGCCTCTAATATTTTAGAGCTTGTACTATAGCATAAAGTTCTTGCTCATAGATAGAATATTTTTGTTGAGCCTCATTCAGTTTTTGACTAAAATATGCAATAGGCCTACCTTCTTGGCTCAACACTACACCAATAGCCTTTCCACTGGCATCACAATCTACTTGAATTTTATTTTTAAAATTAGGACTCCTTAGTATGGGTTGCTCTATCATCTTCTTCTTCAACAATTGGAAGCTTCTTTCAACCTCTTGAGTCCACACAAAGATTCCTTTCTTTATGCATGAGGTCAATGGTGCACAAATTGCACTAAAATCCCTAATGAATTTCCTGTAGAAACTTGCCAAACCATGGAAGCTCCTTACCTCAGTTACACTCTTTGGGCTTGGCCAATCCTTAATGGTAGCAACTTTGGTTAGATCCATCTTAAGCCCATCCTTGGATACCACAAATCCAAGATAGATCAACTCTAACTTGAGGAATGAACACTTCTTCAAGTTTATTAAGAGCTTCTCTTGCTACAACTTTTCCAAGACTGCTCTTACATGCTTGAGATGCTCTTCTTTGTTCTTGTTGTAGATTAGAATATCATCCAGGTAAACTACAATAAATTTTTTCCAAAAAATGTTTCAACACTTCTATCATCAATCTCATGAAAGTGTTAGGTGCATTGGTAAGCCCAAATGGTATAACCAACCACTCATATAGACCATCCTTTGTCTAAAAGGTTGTTTTCCACTCATCCCCTTCTCTTATTATGATTTTATGGTAACCACTCTTCAAATAAATCTTAGAAAAGAATCTAGATCCACACAAATGATCTAGTAAATCATCTATTCTTGGGATGGGAAATATGTACCTGATAGTGATCTTATTGATGGCTCGAGAATCAATACACATCCTCCATTCACCATATTTCTTTGGTGTCAAGACAATAGGTACTGCACATGGGCTTAGGATTTCTCTAATCAAGCCCCTCTCAAGCAACTCCTTGACTTGCTTGTTCAACTATGCAATTCTCATAGGATCCATCCTATGAGGTGCCTTATTGGGAAGACTAGCACCAAGAATCAAATCCATCTGGTGGGAGATCTTCCTCATGGGTGGAAAACCAGGTGGCATGTCATCATCAGCCACAACATCAGGATAATCCTTCAATATTGTTGCAACTTCAATAGGCATTATCTCATCCCTTTGTTCCTCTCTAGGAAACAATGCATAGCACATTGTCTACCCCTTTGTCTCCTCTAGGAACTCCTTTTCTCCAAGTAGTATTAGACCACAACTAGCTTTAGTTGCTTCAGGCTTATGGGATCTCAATCTCCACTTCTTGCCTCCCTTCTCAACTATGATAGTATTCATCCGACCATCATGCAATGCTTTTCTATCATACTTCCAAGGTCTAACCAACAACAAATGATATACATCCATAGGAATCACATCACACCATGCTTCATCACAATATTTCCTAATCTGAAACTTCACCTTACATATCTTATCCATGGTGACTTGGTGGTCTTTTTGCAGCCATGAAACTCTATATGGATTTGCATGATCCATAGTCTTTATATTAAGCTTCTCAACCATATAGGTTGATACCAAATTGTTAGTGTTGCCTCCATCCACAATCACCTTGTAGATTTTTCCTCTTGACAAGCATTTAGTCCTAAAAATGCTCTTTCTCTACTAGGGTTCTCCATCATCTTTGCCTAATGTTAGTGCTCTCCTAACCATCAATTTCTCATTGTCTCCTATAGTGGTGTGATACTTAGATCCATCAACACTCTCTACCTCCTCTCACTCAACCACATTAGCTCTGTTTTTAGCTCTCTTGTTGGATTTTAGAGGCTCTTTGCATTTTGTGGATTTATGGCCTTGAGACCCATAGTTAAAGCAGGTTCCTTTGAACCATTGAGTCTTCTCCTGACCCCTTGCAACATTCCCCCTACCTTTGTTAGGTTGGAATCTACCTCTTTGAGGTTTGCTTGAGCTTGCAACCTCCTCATCCTTCTTGACTACATGATCCTTACCCCCTTGGGGTTTTGCCTTACCTCTACCTCTAGAGGATTGTGCAAACTTTCTATTGAGCTTCTCCTAAGCTCTCATAACATATTGATATGCATCCTCCATGCTCTTAATATGCAGCATACTAATTTCATATTGAATAGAAAGTTTGAGACCATTTACATACCTTGAAACTATGACTATAGTAGGCTTTGGTTGTCTAGCTCGAATGGAAAGCCTTTGGAAAGCTTCAGTGTACTCTTTTACACTTGAATCCTTCTACCTTAGGTTCTACATCTTCTTGAAAATAATCAATTCATAATATTTTGATAGGAATTGCTTCTTCAATTGCCTCACCATTCTGTTCCATGACTTAATATTGCTTTTCCCATAAACAAGTCCCATAACAATTCTATAATCACTACATGAAATAACTTGAACACTTGATCAAACCATAAAGAGGCATGACCTTTCAGCTTGGTCACAACAAGCTTAACTCTTTTGGAATCTTCAATGCCTTCCAACTCAAAGTATTTCTCTAACTTAGAGATCCAATCTACCATATTTTTTGGCTCAAGGCTTCCAAAATAACATGAGAGTTCAACTCTTGGTTTTGCACTCATATTTGCAATAGCCCTAATCATTTGATTATCAAGTTTATCTTCATCATTAGAGGATGAAGTGCTTTCTTCTAAATCAAATGTTGTAAAGTCCTCAACTAACTCTCTCCTTCTACCACCTTCAACAACCTCCAATATTGCTTGGATGTCTTACAATACTTGTGGCACAACTACATTTTCTAGGCCTACTCCTACAACATAGGGATCAACTCTCGCCCCAATACGAACTCACCTTGGATGAAATTTTCCTCTTCCTCTCCTTGATTCTAGAACTTTAGTGCCTCTAGGTTATTAGCCATGCTCCCCTTGGACAAATCTATACACTCAACACACTATCTTCCACTCATAAGTCTACACAACTCCTTCACTATATTCAAGAGACTATCACTACTCACAATCAATATCTCCCCTCTAGATTGTCATCACATTTTTTCCAATAGTAGATTCAAGTGACAGGCAATTGAAAATCAATCAGCGAATGAACACAATGATCATAACACAAATAATTCCTAACCCAATAGGATGTAAACTTAACATACAAGAATGCTACTCAGAGAACTCAAATACACTTCCACAAAAAAAAACATAGATAAGCTTCCAAAAAAAAGCTTTGACATTCCTTGTAGAGAATAATACATATTTTGCCTCCTCAAAGGTTGTCAGTCATTTGAAATACAAATATAGAGAAAACAAAACTAGATTAAAGTGTTAGAAATCCAAATTTCTAGTTCAATACAACTTTTGCATCACTTTTAAAACCTTTGTTCTCTCTCTAAGTCTCTAATATTGCTCCTAAAGCTCAACTCTACCACATGTTTTTTATGTTTTTTATAACCAACCATGTGCACATAAAACCATGTGCACAAAACCACATATACAAAACCATATGCACCAAACCATATGCACAACCACATACACAAAACCACATTTACCAGACCATGTGCACCAAACCATATGCACAAAATCATATGCACCAAAATACATGCACCAATCCACATACACAAAACTACAACCATGTGCATGAAAAAAAAATGTGACCCCACTTGGATGCTCCTACATCAGTTAGCTTGAGCTTTGCTAGGTGTTGAAGCAAAGGGATTTTGCACTGAAGGACTCTCATGTAAACAATAGATATTTTACAACAAGTGGCACTTTCCATAGTCTATCGATGAGAAAAGCCATTGTTGTTTAGAAAGAAGAAGGTCTCACTTCTCATTAAGTTGAGGAGAGAAGTGAAAGTAAGGGATTAGGTGAGAATACATATATTTAGAACATATGGTTTATAAGGGATAGTTGTTCCACCATCTCTAATAAAATGAGGAGGATAAAATACAGTAGTTCATTTTGATAGTAACTAGACTAGGAATAGACTTGATAACCTCTTTATATACCACTCTAAAATAGGGAGGAAGGAGAGATTGAGTCCTTGATTTTTGCCAAGATAACCACTTCCCTCAAGACCCATCCCAAAGATCTAATAGTAGTAATAAACCCTTCACTGCTAAGAACAAAACCTTGCATTCCCTAGAAAGGGCTAAAGGGCTAGCATGTCTATGGATAATAGGGTTCCACCATATGCTATGAGTGGCTATGGAATGATCAACTTGCAAGGAGTCATCTTCCACTAAATCAAGGAGCTACAAGCTTGCCAAGCTATCCAATTCCTCTAGAGAGGTAGTGAACCACTAATGGAAAACAAGGGTGACATGAGAACCTTGTCATGCCAAGGATTATGGATTTTTTTGTGTTTATAGGTAGCTATATAGATCCTATACCTAATAAGAAACTTCTAGGGTTCACCTCCTATTGAGGCTCTAGTTATCCACTTTACCACAAGATATTTACCTTGAGTGATAGGATTAATAATACCAAGTCTGCATCAAGTGGCATTAGCTCAATTGGTTAGATTCCTAAACATTTAAGGAGACTAAGGTTTAAATATTGCCAAGCAATACATGGATAATATCTAAACTTTATAGTAATACCACTATGTGGTCATGATGTAATATGAGTGGGGCTCATTTCAATCCCATATAACTAATTAAAAAAATAATGTCAAACCCACCTTGGACCATAGGGGTGATGCAAACCTTTCAAGGGATAGCTAATAAGGAACAATTCTCATTCCATTTGCTCCATAGAAACTTTAAACATAGAGGTGAACTTATGGTAACTAGCTTTAGCCAAAATCCAACAAGAGGAGTAATAAACATGTGAGGCTATAAATATTTTCTTGAGAACCTAAACTTTACTCGCCAATGACAAAAATCTAATGGGCCAAGTAGAAAGTTTTCTTTGCACCTTATTGAGGACCCAATCCCACATGACCTTCATGGAAGCATTAATCCCAAAAGGGATCTCTATATATATAATGATGGACCCAAGGGTAACAAATTTTTAATAAGGATAGGCATAGGTATAGGATTTATTTTCAAAGAGCATAATTAGTTCAATCTTTCTGTCACTAACTTTGAAACCAAAAATATTACAATATAGTTAGAGCTCCTCTCTCATTGTTCCTACCTCCTCTTGACTATTATGAAGAAAGAACAAAATCATCAACAAAGTGAGAGTTGATCATGGCTTGATCATTGGGGATAGTGATCCATTTGATAAGGTCTTATCTATGAGTGACCTCCAAAAGGTATCCTAAGGCATCAACATTGTTCACATATAGGAGGGAGGCAATAGAACAACCCTAAAAAATTGAGCACTAGAGGGGAATAGGATGGGATAGGCTACCATTAACCACCAATCTAGCTAAATTAGATTGAAACAAAAGTGAGAAGTGAGAGTAGAAATTATTATCAAACCCCATCCAAGAAAGCATATTCAATATGTATCTCTAGCTAATATGATTATAGGTCTTGTCAAAATCAATATTTAGTAGAATGATGTCCTACTAAAGGTCCTTGGCCCATTGGGAAGTTTCACAAGACAAAATCAAGTTGTCAAGAATAAACCTTCTTTTGAGGAACCTCATCTATTCTTGTCTAACAATTTTAGAGGCCACAGTACTCAATGTCATGGAAAGGGCCTTAGCAATAATCTTCTATATAACATTAAATAGGGTGATAGACTTCTAGCTAGAGATAGACATAGCATCTATATATTTTAGAATAAGTTTGATCATGCCTTGATTTATGAAGGTATCCAAAAATCCAATGGCAATGGGTTTAAAATAGACAATGTATAGGTCCTTACCACAAGGGCCATCAAAACTCAAGGATTTATAATCCTTCATACAAGAAATAACCTTCCATAAATTTGTCAATGTGAGGTTAAGGTCAATCCTATCCTATATTTTAGGGGGTACTTTTTACGATATATACTCCTTAGCATAGTCCTCTAATATATGGAGAATATCATCTAAAGGATCAATAGCAAATAATTCTAGAAGTGGCTCTAAAAGACTTCAAAAAATTCATGATGATTGGTCTTGAGAGACCTTGAGGAGTCCTCGATGGCAATGATACTCTCAATTTTTTTTTTCCTTAAGGAAGGCAAAGAAAAATATAGTCTTTGCCCCCATGTTCAATCCAATTTAGTCTAGATTGATTTTTAATACCTCATGATTTTTCCACTTTAAATTGGTAAAGTTCTTCTTTAGCCTTAGTACAATGGGACTAAGATTCCAAGTTATCAAGGTTATGCTCAAGGAAAATGTAAACATAGTGAAGTTGAGAGGAGAGGAGGTCAACCTTCTGGTATTTGGCCTTGGCAACTTGTTAGACATACTACCTCAAAAAAATTGTTGTTCTTCTTATAGCTTCTTCCCACCATTGTATCCAACCCACTTTACCAAAAGTATGGGTTTCCTTGGAAACTTGTAAGATATACTACCTCAAAAAAATTGTTGTTCTTATTATAGCTTCTTACCACCATTGTATCCAACCCACTTTACCAGAAGGATGGGTTCCCATTACCACATAAACGTTTTAAGGTTCATACATTTCTTATAGGCCAAGTGTAAAATATTATGCTTGAATGGAAGATGGATAGGTTGATCTGTATAGGGTAAGAAAGTAATTTGGGAGATAATTAGAGAGATAGGAGCTAACAAAATTATGGAGAATTATAGGATGAATTGGTGGGTTGTAGAAAGGTCAAGCAACATAAAATTGATCAAGTTTGGCCATTTGAGGTTCTCTCCAGATTGATTATTAGACCAAGTGTATCTAATTGAGTCAATGAGGGGAGGGACACAAAATAAGGATTAAAAAATATTCAAGTAGTTTCTATTGGAGAGACATGCTCCAAACTCATTGGTGCCCAAAAACCTACTTTCTACCTGGTTTTAATTTTTATATTTTTCCACCATATTAAATACCCCAAGAATCTAATGGGCAAGTGGAAAAAGAACATGCATCTAGTTTCATAGAGCAATTTTGTTGCAATAGTAATTAGGGGCATAGATAGAACTCTTGCCTACAATCCTCCTATTGAAATTTTAAATCACCCAAAGACAATAGTGGTTTGCATATTCTCCCTACCTAAGGATATTCTTGCTAATTTGGGTGGCAATTGATACAGTCATGCCACCACTTCCCTGAGCATGTCTTATCCAGAAATACACATGATCCCTAGAGATCAAGTGCAATATAAAGGCAAGTTGGTCATTTGCTACCTTAATTTATTGAAGAAAATAAACTTGAGGATCATAGTCATAAACCATATGAGTAATACATTATTTATATAGAGGTAAGGTAAGACCTCTCACATTCTAAGATAACACCATAAGGTTCATGGGTTGATAGAATAATGGACACTCCTCAACACCCAAGGCTTGAAAGGTGTTCTTATAGCACATATTGGCTTCATATTCAATAGTTGTTATAATCATCACCTCCAACTCCTTAAATACATAATCAAGTAGCTGAGTGATCAGTATATCAAGAGTAGGCTCAACAAGAAGGTGCTTGGGAGGCCTTAAGTTAGCTGATGTGATGGCTTTTTAAGCTTTAATACTACCACAAATATCATAGGTTAAATATCACAAGATCAAATATAATGTAGCCACAATATAATAAGGTCAAGATAATATAAGTAGAATAATATGAGCAAATTAATATGTAAATCAAGGCTAATAATATATTAAATAACATTCAATAATAATCAACAATATGAATGCAAATAGCATGAGTAATTCATTTACTATGCATGAAGAGCAACTTACAATATTAATTGCTCAAAATGTATGCAATATCTATTACTCCACTTTCTCTTATAACTATGATATGATGATAATAATACTGATAATCTAATGCTATCTTCTTCTTCTATGGAGTACTATATAGCCATGGTAGAATGACTTTTTGAATACTTGACTATTCCTTTCCATATGCCAAGTCTCATGATTCTTGGCTTCTCTACTTGACACTTGCATACTTGTTGAACACTTGACTCTATATCATATGCACACCTATACATGACTCTTACATTTCCATAACTTGCACACTCTAATATAAGACACCTATGCACATCTTTACATTATATTTGCACTCTTACATATAAGACACTTGTGCACATAGACTCAACTTACATTTGCACACTAAATCATATGACACTTGTGCATTTCCTATACATTCTAACTTTACATGACACTTGTGCATTTCTTGCAACTTCACACTTACATAAAGGAAAATAATACTCACACTTTAAACTATGACTCAACCTTAATCTAATATTTACATATGTACCATGAAGGTACCATGGGGGTACATTAGCATGTATCAAATAATATAATATACTCCAACATGATGAAAATGCCTCCTACAAATGGTTACCTCTATACTTAACCAAAGAGTCAATCTAGGTCATCTTTGGTTAAGTACTATAAGATAATTTAACAAAACCTTGGTTAATTCCTCTAGGATCCTCATATTGTTCCTAGATATTTTTGGTATTTTGGTGACTTTTGGAGGGGATAACACCTTATTTTGCTTCCCCATCATCTTCCAATTATCAAAAGCTAGCTCTAGTGGCTGAGCTTGAAAATTGAACTTTGAGGATCCTATCTCAAGGTTAAATTCAAAATTATCCTCAACACCCATTACCAGTAAGTCTTGCATAGGGTTCTTAGACACAAGGATAATTGATTCAAGGTAAATAGGAGGTGACTGGAAGGGGGTGCAGAGTCTTTCAATGGAGGACTTTGGTGGGGAGTGGGTTAGAAGGAGCAAGGGTTTCTTTCATGGTTATGTTTGTTTTGTCCTCATGAGGAGACTGATTGGGGCTATAGTTTCATGGTTTGTTCCTAGAATTGGAGCCTTAGAGGAGTTTGTACTAGTAGGTTTCGATGGTGTTGGCCAACTACTTTGGACAATATTTTATCAAGTGCCCTATTTCCCTATAATAGAAACAAACATTTGAGGGATTAAGGAATCTTAGAAGCTAGACAAAACTAACCTTTGCATACAATAACAATCAACTACTCTGATTATTTTTGTAAATTAATGGAAATATCGACGACTAAGAAGAATATATCGGTCATTGAATTTCTACCTGTAGAGCAATGGCCACGACTACCTTAATCTCTGATTGAGAGAAGGAGTTTTGAGTCCAATCAATAGAATCTTCGCTCCTATATGTAGTTCAGTTGTTCCTTTGTAAATACCTATAACTAAGAATTCTAATCACATTAGTTCTAAAATTTCTAACAATTTGAATCATATTAGTTCTGATATTGTTGAGTTACGCCGAGACAAGCTATGGGTTGGATATTTTTGAAGAAATCCTATTACCTTCTAAAATATGGAGACGAAATTCAATTTCCTTTCCTTGAAATCGTGGGAAATGCAGAAACGTTCGGGATCCAAGCCGAAGGTTTAAAATGAATTAGTCTAGTTCAATATGGTAATAAGGGAGACGAGGATGAAGTAGATAACAATGACATCTTGAGAAATTGTAGGGATTATCAGGTGGAGGAAAGGATTGTTTGGAGGGGAAATTTTTGTCAGAGAAGAGGAGAGTGTACCGTGGTTTTCATGGCTTATTTACAACCACATTATTGTCTTGCAAATGTAGACACGGAAGACAGGTCACGCTTGACTATTTGGTAGATTCATGACTTGGAATCATTTTGGTTTTAGGACTTTCATATTTTATATTTTCTCCCTATTTTCTAGCAAAAAGGAATGGGCTAAGTTAAGCCTCCCAAAACATCTTTCAATAATCATGATATGCATTTTGTTTATGTTTATCACGAGGCTATGAGATGTTCAGTTAATTTATTAAAAAATATTATTTATTTAATATAATTATTATTTAATCATATTTGAGTGATTATAAGAATACAATCTACCTCGAAGGATTTAAAATTTAAACTTCTATTTTTAATGCCTCTAATATTAGGTCACTTAGGTTGTACATCCATTTAAAGATTTATAAAAATATAAATTCATTAAATTTTTAATTTAAAATTTTATTTTATTTCTCTTATTTATTATATAATAATAGATTAATAATGTTTTTCTATTAAAATAATTATAATATTAAATTATGGAGTAGTTTTTGTTATTATATTTAAGATTGTAATTTTAATATAAACTTTTATGTTTATTAGAGTGACGATTTCACCATAATAAAGTAGAAAACAAGTTCTTTTATAAATATGTATATCATAACAGGGTTATGCATAGCGGCGAAACTTCGCCATTGGGGCGAAAAAACCCATTTTCAAAAATTCAAATTTGCGAAATTTTTGAGACCCGGACGTCGGCCATGTAGCCAAAATTTTTGGGAAAAAATAAATTTTCGGTGTCGGTTAGCCGTCCTTTGATGAGAGTATCATGAATATTTTAAAAAATTTGCAAGTAATCCCGCCTAAATAAAGTACCCTTTTCGCCCTAAAATTTTAGAATTTCTAAATTATCCCGCCAAACTCGCCAAGTATACCTCTATATATAATTAACACCCCAGGGAAAATACCGACACAATTCTTCACAACATCGAAACCTTTTCTGCTACCGGCCGTAACAAATTTAGTAACCGAACGGAACAATGTCCTATTCTGCAACTAGACGGAACTAATTCTGCAGTCGGATAGTGTTGTACGACCGAACCTATTGTGCAACCGACCAGAAGGAACCAATCCTGAAATCGAAATCTCTCGTGCAACCGATCGGAATCATCCTCGCATCAAAAATCTATCGTGCATCCGGGTGGAGCCATCCTTGCATCTGGAACCTACTATGCAATCGGATGGATACTTTTTTGTATCTGAAACCTGGCGTGCAATCGGATGAAGCCTTTCCTACTTTTGAATCCTTTCGTGCAACTAGATGAAACCTTTCCTACTTTTGGATACTACCGTGCACCCGAACGGAACCTTTCCTACTTTTGGATACTATCGTGCACCGAAGGATCCTTTTTCTTTGGATACTACGTAATAGAACCATTTATGAATCTGGAGACTGTCGTGCAACTAGATGAGACTACGTTTACCAAGATCTTTTCCTACATACGGTCGGAACCAGTTTCTCTGCATATGACTAGAATAGCTTTTAGCACCAGGTTCTCTGTCACTTCTCTGCTTTTCTTTATATTGCCATGTTCTGCTTGTTATTTTTCTTGGTTCTGCATTTTCTTCTTTATTTAATGATTTTTCGCACCACACCAATATCGGAGACTCTTCGACATCTGGAATGTCATTGCTCTATTGAGTCTGTTCCCTTGTTTTTCTCTGTTTTGCCATGTTCTGAATGTTTTAAAACTCTTTGATTCTTAGTTTTAATTAAGATCTTTTTTTCCTTGCTAAGATTATACATGAGTAAATGCTTTGGTTCTCTATTGACATATTGATGCTCTTTTTCTCTGTTAGAGTGCTTTCACCAGAAAACAACTAGTGGCATAAACTGATAAAATCACAATAAAGAATGGCTGGAAAAAAGTATGTATAATTTACCACCCAAACATTGTTTATTCTATTTACAATATTATCTCAAGGCCTCTAGAAAATACACCCTCTTTAACTTTTTTTTGTCACTAGTAAAATGTCACCTAGTGATGGAAAGAAGGGCACCAAATATTCTGTTGAAAAGAGTATCCTCAAATATTTTAGCCAAACTTTGAAATGCGATGAGCCAACGACATCTATGCAAATTCAAGGTACAAATGATTTTTGACTTCCCAGTATGTGCTTGATTGATGATTTGAATATTTTTTTGTAAATTTTTTCATCCAATAGTGATAAAAAATATTATGGTATGCTACTATGCAGAATACCCTATCGATCTTGATATGCCTCCACTTGAAGATATTCCCCAAGAAGAGATGCCTTTCATTGAAAATCCCCTTAGAAATGACATCCAACAAACACTTGAAGACAACACGCAAAATGACATCACAATTGAAAATGAAAGTGATAAATCAAAATCATTACAAGCTTCAATTGAATCTTCAACCAAAAATTCCAAAAAAAGAAAAGCATCTCTCTGGATACTTGGAAGGGGATTTAGGAAAGAATGGGTAGAAATATTTCCCTGGCTTGAGCCTGTCATGACTGAGGATAACCAAATTGATGAAAAAGAATGTAGATGCAAAATTTGCAGTTGGAGACTTGGTAAGGATCATAGGCTTCAAAACAAGATTGATACAATTGAAAAACATGTTGGCAAATCTTATGTAAAAGTTATAAAAAGTAATGGTGAAGTTAGTAAAGAAGTTAAGTGGAAGGATGCATCAGAATGTATGCATTTAAGATATGCTATAGAATATGACAATCACTTAAAGCAACAACAATCTCTTGTTGAGAAAGGTGGAACAATTGGAGCCCAATTTCACAAATTACAGAAGACTATTTTTGCTTCAAAAAGTAAGCAGTTTGCCATTGTTTACAATATTCTCAAGAAAGGTAGACCAATGTCCGATTTTATTGATTATAAGCAGCTATTATGCCTTTTTAATGTGCAAAACCTTCCTAGTTCTCATTGGTCAGACCGAAGTGGTTGGGAAATGGTAAAATGTTTATCTTTGGTTGAGAAAGAAGACCTAAGGGAGCAAGTAAAACTTGCCAAATTCATTTCACTTTCTATTGATGAGGTAACAATTGTGGATAACACTTCTTGGATTTGCATGCATGTGTACATATTTCAAAATCATGTTAGAAGGCCTATTTTTTTGGGAATACATAAGATGTTGGAAAGTTCAAATGCAGAAAATATTTATAATGTTGTTGTTAAAAGTTTAAAGAATATTACGGGAATGAATGATATAGACATAGCAACAAAGTTAATTTGCGTTGGAGCTGATGGAGCTGCTATTATGCAAGGTCACATGTCTGGTCTGTGTGTTCGACTCCAAACCACAGTTGCCCCATATATGATCCCCATTCACTGTATGGCTCATAGAGTAAATCTTGCATATAAAATTGTGAGCACATTTTCAAATGTTGCTAAAGTTGAAAACCTTGTTCGTGATATTCATTCTTATTTCTCATTAAGTCCAAAAATATTTGCAGAGTTTCAGCAATTTGCACTAGGAGTTACAGAAGGAAAAAATTGTTAAAATATGTGGATACAAGATGGATTTCACTGTATCAACTTGCTCAAAGAGTTTTGGTAGAATATCAATCATTGACAGGGTTTATGCATGCAAATCGTAGAATAGTTGATAAGGCAAAAGATATGTTGTTCCGTTTGACTGACTTGGAAACACTTTTGACATTATGTGGTATTCTTCCAATGTTAAAAGAAATGAATAGATTAATTAATCTTGCACAAGAGAGATCCATCTATATCATTGATTTTATGAGGATGAGAAAACAAATATGCGTGCTTCTTGATACATTATATGTGTCTAATGCAGATTTTACAGAACTTGTATTTGATAGTTGGAATACATTGATAAACGTGAACAATCCAAAAAGCTTCTTGAAGTTTGACATCAATGATCATCTCTGTATTAATGTTCATGAAAATATGATACCTGTTTATTGTTTTGAAAGGCAATCAAGTATTGTTGTGGAATATTTTGAAGAAGTTCTTGTAACACATAATAGATTTCATGTTGTAATACAGAAAACAAAGAGTAATTTGTCAAATATAGCAAAAACTTTGATAGGTGAGATAAGAGAACGGTTTCAGAGAGATGAGTTGCTTGAGTCCATGGGTGTGGTTAACCCCATGTTTTGGGGACCTTGTATTGAATACAATTTTGCAAATGAGTTGTTTATTAAATATATGGGTAATCTCATTGACCATTTTAGTAAGAGTGTGGAAGTCAATGGTGTTGAAATTAATGGTATACTCAATAGTGAACTTTTGAAAGAATAGTCATCGCATTTTGGAAGAACAATGGTTTTGCAAACATCACTTATGACAAGTGTCCATGAGATTGGTTCCACTACACGTTTGTGGCAAAAATTGTATCCAAGCACAGTCTTAAAAGATACTATAAGTGAATACTTTCGTTTATATGAATTATGTGAAACAATGATTTTGGGGTCAATCGAAGATGAAAGAGTTTTCAGTGCACTTGCTTTTGTTAAATCTAAAATCCGCAATAGACTCGACAAGAATTTAGAAAATTGTTTAAGAATTTATGTGTCTTCATATCAGTTGGATACATTTTCGTATGACAGAGCGTTGGAATACTGGAGTTCCTTGGTAGACAGAAGAGGAACGTTGAATACGATCGATAATGATGATGATGATGCTTTCAGTGATCAGATGGTGGAGACACAGATTTTTGCTATGCTTCATAATGATTCTGGACAAGCTGATATGTTTCAGCTTCCATAGTGATAATTTTCCATGATTTCATTGACAATAATAAACACGAACTGATTTGATAGCAGATTTCTCAATATTGTTCCAGATTTATATGATTTCAATGAATTGTTGTTTTAAATCATATTATTGTTTTAAAATTACATGGCTTATATCATTTTTGTAGATTGTAAAATTGTATTTTTGTGTCTTAGTGTCTCAACTCTCATTTCATTGACAATGATAAACATGAATTGATTTGATAGCAGATTTCTCAATATTGTTCCAGATTTATATTATTTCAATGAATTGTTTTTTAAATCACATTATTGTTTTAAAATTACATGGCTTATATCATTTTTGTAGATTGTAAAATTGTATGTTTGTGTGTTAATGTCTCAACTCTCATTTCATTGACAATGATAAACACGAATATTACATAACATTTTCAAACTCAAATATTACATAACATTTTCAAACCCAAATTATGTGCATCATAACTACAAATTAGATATTATATATTAAATAAAACAAATTTAATATTTAAAAAATTTCATATTAACTAGTTCAAAAAATATTATATTACATCGTTCAAACATTTTGAAACCCAAATATTACATAACATTTTCAAACTCAAATATTACATTACACTTTCAAACCGAAATTAGATATTACAATATTTTTAAAACATTATCAAACAGAAATTACATGATTTTCAAACAAATTTCATATTAACTAGTTCAAAAAGAAACATATTACATCATTCAAACATTTGTAAACACAAATATAACATAACATTTTCAAACAAAATTAATATATTCAATTTTTTAAAACATTTTCAACAAATCTCAAATATTACATACCAATTTCAAATAGAAATTCCCAAATATTAGATAACATTTTCAAACTCAAATATTACATAACATTTTCAAACCCAAATTATGTGCATCATAACTACAAATTAACTATTTCAAAAAGACATATATTACATCTTTCAAACACTTTAAACCCAAATATTACATACCATTTTCTAACTCAAATACTACATAACATTTTCAAACCGAAAATAAATATTGCAGTCTTTTTAAAACATTTTCAAATAGAAATTACATGACATTTTCAAACATAAAATTTCATATTAACTAGTTCAAAAAGATATATATTACATCGTTCAAACATTTGTAAACCCAAATATAACATAACATTTTCAAACAAAAATTAATATATTGCAGTCTTTTGAAAATATTTTCAAACTCAAGTCTCAAATATTACATACCAATTTCAAATAGAAATTACATATTTCAGTCTTTTTAAAACATTGTCAACATTTTCAATCTTTTGATTGGTGCTTGGATGCTTCACTAGTGGTTGGATTTGTCGTTTCTTTTCCTTTATCAGCTTCTGTGACACTCTCTTCTGGAAGTGCTCCAACTCTAACAAGGTTGTCACGTACTTTCACAATACTTGACACACATGCAACTTCTTCTTTGTTTGGATCTTCAAGTATTGTTGGAAGTGATTCTTTCATTTTCTCAAGCACCTTTTCCGGATCTTCATGCAACTTCTCTCTGATGTATTTTTTTAAACGATTATTTTCTGAAACCTTTGCTTGCATTTTCTTTTTCATTTCCATTGATTTCATCAAACATGATTTTGTTGTAAGAATATTGACATCCATGCTCTTAACTTGTGTTTTCAAATTTTCAAAATTTGATCTGCAAAACAAATTGAAAACTTAATTCAAAAGGGATATATTGAAATTATTACAAATTTTCAAGAAATATAAAAATTTAAATGCAATAGAAAATTGGAATATATATAACTTTTTTACCTCAGCCAATTCTTTTGCAGCCTCAACAACTGCAACCTTGTCCTTATCAGAAGCCCATAAGTTGTAAAATGCTTGGGCTTCAGCATTAACATTCTCCAATCTACCAACAACAACATTTAAGACATCATCATCATAAATAAAATCAGATTTAACAATTCCTGAAGTAGCCTGTTTTAGCAAGCCATCAAGCTTTTCAGGTTCATATTTGACTAAAGAATAAATAGAATCCCTTTTTTCATAATTTTTATATCGGGCATTAATTTCCCTAATAAGGACCTTTGCCCGATATTCCCATTCTTTCAACTCCTGCAAATATTTCAACACAAACTCCTGAATTGTTGACTCGGTACTTGCTGCCAATGAAACATTTTCATTAAAATTGACAACATCATCCTCAGTTTGAGGACCCTGAGGATGAGGGTTGTCTCCTTGGGTGGGTGGTTCTGATGTCTACTGAGCTGTAGGGACTTCTTCTTCTCGTGCTAGATATTTAAGCACATATGTTGCCCTGAAGCCTTCAATGTTGCCCTGAAACATGTAATCCTCATCAAGTGGAATATTATCCAATCCCTATCCAGAACATTCAAGTGCCTGTGTATTTGAAGAAAATGTAAATTGAGACCATCCATGCCCATGACTTGCTGCTGGCATGTGTGATCTCTGTGGGTGTGAAATCCCATGCCTAGAACTTCATGAAGTGCCCTGTGATCTCTATGAAAACAAACATTTTCCAACACCGACTTGCCCTCGCATAGGCATTGTCGAAGGTTGTGACTATCCCTATTGTTGATTGCGTGGAAGTGGTGAAATCGGTGAGTGTGATGCATGTGGAGGTGGTGGTGGCATATGCCCTCTAACTTGTGATGTTACTACTTGAACATGAGAATCAACTGAAAATAATCAAAAATATTTTGTTAGAATTCTGCTTAAAATAAAAAAAATCTTAATTTAAATTAACTACACATAGAATCATAGATTTACCTAATGAAATGCGTTGCAATTGTCTTGCATTGGGGGAGGGGTTGGCCACACTAGATTCGGCTTGCACATTTTGTGCATACCTAGGTGTACGAGAAACCCCAGGAGTAGTTGCTTGCCTGGCACGTTTGTGTGACCTCTGCATAGTAACAGGTGTTGCTTTAGAGCCCGTGTCTTCAGAATCACCTGTTTGTTCTGGCATGTGACCCCTATTGGCAGCAATCTATTTAGTCCTTGAAATTTCTGCCTTCGCCTGCATATAGATGAAAAAAAATTAAAAAAGGAATGTGGTAAACTATAAAATAGTATGTCAAGGACAATGATGTAGTTATTACCCTCAATTCCTCTGGTGTCATGGCAATAGAGTGTAGTTTTGAATGCATAATAGTTGGTACAGGAGTAGTTGAAAAATTATGAAAAGACTCAAAATATAAAGCTAAAAGATAATTTACAGTGCCCACAATGGGTTGAGTCTTGGGCTGAGTCTTGGCGGTTGCAATTTGGACCACGTGCAACTCAGTCCTGATTCGATCTAAAATATAGGTACACCAATCGAACTTGTGATTTTGTTCAGACTGAACAATATAATAAAGTGCCCAAAATAGAATTTTTGGTCTTCCCAATAGAATAAGTCTGGCCTAGAAAAATTTGATAATGGCCTTCAGAGTTTGATGGTTAACATCGCTTATCGATAAACCTCTTTTTGATTTGGCGTTAGAAGCTGCATAAAAAAATTTGATGTCAATTTACAAATTTAAAACATTGAAAATTAATAAAATATAATTAACAAGATTTATACCTGCCAAATATTCCGATGAAAGACCGTACTTGTTATCAAGGTGTGCTTTGTCATCTGGAGAAAGTTGTGACCTCGATGACACTTGATTAAAACCAATGAATGGAAGACCTATCAATCTATGAATATCTCTAGGGGTGATGCTGAAAACAACATTTCTAGTTCGTAGTTTAATGCTCACTGTACCCCTGTCATGGTCATAACTAGAGATAATATGTTGCAGGAGCCCTTTATCTATTCTGAAATGTGGCATGGAAATGAGGGTTGATAAACCTGCGTTATGGAGCCACTGAAAGTTCATCCCTGGCATTGTTATCAGATCTGATATCAAAGTGCACGTAAAATTCTTGAATTTTGGTGTGATTGTGGAAGGGGTATCCATTGGAAGTAGTTGGAAGTGGAAGAAAAAGGATTGGGAATCAAAACTGAAAGGTCGATCAGAAAGGTTAGCTCTGGTTGTAGCAGTCATAAAAATAAAATGGGAAAATGATTGTTGATGCCCTTTTATAGACTTGAAATATATTTGACATGTGGCAGCATCGTATTGGACATGCAGTATTGGACACGTGGCAGTACTGGACATGCAATAGCATACTGGATTGCAGTATGCACCCAGGTGGCATTCGGACCAAACTGTGCATCTGGTCTGAGATCGACACATATTATGCATCCGGTTCTAGGTCCCATATTATGCATCCGATTTGAGGCTGGACCATAATATGCATCCAATTCGAGATCGGACCATAATATGCATCCTCAAGATCGATAATTTATGCACCTTGAGGTGATGCATATTATGCAACGTTTGAACACACATATTATGCATCGGTTCTAGAACATATTATGCATCTATTTGAGGTGGACCATAATATGCATCGGTTTGAGGCGGAACCATAATATGCATCGGTTCGAGGTTGGACCATAATTATGCAACGGTCAGATGGTATTATATATTATGGATCGTTAGACCATATTATGCATTCGGCGGACCATATTATGATGGTCCAAATCTGGACCATATTATGCATCCGAGATCGGACCATATTATGCATCCGGTCCAAATCCGGACCATATTATGCATCCACCCGAGGCCGGACCATATTATGCATTCGGCCCAAGACCGGGCCAAATTTTGCGTCCGGGCCTTTGCCACGGTTTTAAACGTCACCGACATATTTTTGACCTGTTCCGACAAAACTTTGAATTTCACCCTTTTTTGCCAATTTTTTGGGAAAAATTAAGGTCATTCGCCATGCCATCACACATGCAGTTCGATTGGTTTCATCGGGGTTTCGAAACAGTTTCGCCATTTTTTTATAAGTACCTTTCGGGTCCTACCTCTTATGCATAACCTTGTATCATAAATCATAAAAATTAGTTATTCATGAAGTACCATCCTAGTACTACACGATGATACAACATGGCAAAGGTAATTTTTTAGTTAAGATAATAGACTTGGATGTAGGGTTGAATATCAATGTTCAGCACTAACCACCATAGAAATTTAAGGTTGTATTTTTAAATTAACAATCAGTATTTTTCTTTTGCGTAGAATGTGAAGTAGTATATTGGGTGGTATAAGTGGGATTCCCTTCCACCTAGTGATTCAAACTTGGATAGCTTGACATTCTTCTTGTAATATTTTTTTCAAAGTAAAAATAAGTTACCATTAACAAAACTTTGAAATATGAGGTTGAAAATCTTGCTTGAAAGAATCCTTCCAACATAGAAAGACATTATTATATAAATAAATGTTTAGATCCTCCTATGGTATTTTTGTCTACTACAATCAAGTTCAATTCTGATTTTTGTCTAATAAAATTCTTTAATGAAGGTTAGTTTAGCTTATATAATTATAACCTTTAAATACTGCTACAAAAAGGTGTTATGGGATATCATATTTGTACAATCTCAAACTTATTCAACCTCAATTGTAGTTTATAAATAAAATATTAAAGATGAAAAGACATTACCTACTATTATATTAAATTTAGAAAATCCAATAGTAATGCAATTAAAAGGATTTTGCATCGTAAAAGTTACAACATGCTAAAAGCTAAATATGAAATCAATATCATGCAGAAATTTGATTTTTTTATCAAAATATTATTTGGTTTAGGATGCAAGAAGAAAAAAATTACTAACACATGTAAATAGAATGAAATAAGTCATAGATAAATTATGAATGTATGATGGATGAGTTTACCACAATTATTTTGTTAAACAACTTATCAAGTTCTTATAAAAGTGTGGTCATATACATCAATAATAAAACTTGAAATACATGGGATGATATGAAAAATAAATAGGTGCAAACAAAAACAAGAAGAAAAAGAATCAAAACAAGACATAGGGGTTCAACTACTTTTGCCAAAAATATAATATAGTTTTCTTCAAAAAGGGATATAATTTAACCAAGGTTTTACATATTTAACTTACAACAATTGATCCAAAGAGGAAGCTAAACTATAAGTATTGCAGAAATATTGGATGTATAGAAAAAAACTATTGAAATTTTATTATAGGTTAACCCAAAAAGAATAAGTATGAGGTAATCTCACTTAAGGAGTAAGTTCATAACCTTTAATTACATATTTATTAGTTATGAAAGATATCGAAATTGATTAATGTTAAATTTGAGCATTGTAGAATTGGCCATTTGAACTTTAATACATAAATGACTTTATTGACAACAACTATTGGATTTCAGGTAGAAAAATATGGAGGGCTCAAGCCTATCAAGTATTTCTTCTTGAGAAAATGTCAAAAGTACAATTTCTAAAATATTCAAAAGGTAAAATTATTGGTGTATTAGACTTGATTCAAATAGACATAAGTGATTTAGTGTCAACTAATTCTCTTTAATGTGTATGGTATGTAGCAACATCCACTAATGATAATTCTAAAACTATCATCTATTGAATCAAACAAAAATCAATATTTTTGAATACTTAAAAGTTTATAAAAAAAACTACTAATAAATTGACTTGTTAGTGATAATGATATTGACCATAGCTCAACAAAATTTACGACATATTGTACACCATTTGGAATATCTAGAAAAATTATAGATTTGCATTATCCTAAATAATAATGGTATAGTAGAGAGGATGTATTTATAAATAGTAGATAGTTCCCAAATAGTTCTTAAAGAAGAAAATTATCAAGGGATTGATGTGGAAGAATACATTACCAAATAAAAATTAAAACGGTTGGCAGACTGTTTAGTTAACTACCAAAACCTAGAAGCAAAAATGAAGTGATGGATGTAGGAGAAAAAAAATAAAAATAACAAAGTAGACAAGAAGAAGATAAAAATAGTGATAAAAGGGAAGTGGAATAGACGTAGAGGTGGTTAGAGGAATAAATGAGAAGATCTAGAAAAGAGAGAGAGTAAGGAGAATACTAATTTGAATCAATAAGAAAAGTTAGAGAACTCCAAAAATATCATGTATACTTTGTTGTGTTGCAATTGTTTTCAATAAATAGTTTACATTTCTGTTGGAAATATGAGCAAGATTTGTTGTCATTGATGTCAAAAGTCAGTTTCAGTGAGCAGTGCAAGAGGAAGGATTTCAAGAGTCGGTTTCAAAAATAAGAAGGTGATCAAATAAGGTCTACAGGAGAAGTTAGAAGGCCCAAGAAAAATAATATTATAATATTTTACTATAATATTAAAGGTCAACTAAAATATTTAAATTAATTATAAATTAATTATAATAATTTCATTATAAATTAATTTGTAAATTAATTTAATTAACCCTATGGTTATTAAATTAATTATAAGATAATTATAATAATTTTATTATTAATTAAATTATAATCTAATTTAATTAACCCTAAAGTTAGGGTTGCAAGGCAAAAATAAATGCACCGACATCATGAATAAATCCCTCTGTTGATGTCTAATATTGTGGTGGCATAATGGTATAAATACCATATGCCTTAGTGGAAAAGAACTTACCTTCTTTCGAATTACTCTAAGCCTATGATTTCTGTGATTTTCGTGTGAGGAACAAGACAAATTTTTTTTGGTCTTGTGTGCGCCAGCAAAGGAACAAGGTTGGCGAGGCTCTAAGCCTCATATCCATCTGATGGGTTGGTCTAGTGGCAAGCAACTATGACTTAGGGCTTTGGCAAGTAGGAGGACCCGTGATTGAATTTTGGTGATAATTTTGGTGAAGTTTTTGTTTGGGTGCCAAAGGAAGCAGTGCACTCTTTTTTTTTTAGGCCCCAAAGGGAAGCATATAGAGCACGTGGTGCTCCTTACTTCCAAGGTGAGCACCTAGGTCACGCGGTGGTTGGAGTCATGGCTAGGGCACTGGTGGAAGCGCAACGTGGGTTTGATTCCCACCAAGGGTAAAAGGTATTTAAAATTTTGAAATTTAATTTTTTTCCTAAGGTTGTTTGGCATAATATTTTAGGGAGATATAAGGTTTGTGAAAGTTGATTTTTATATTGTAATTTTTGGTGATTAGAGTGTTGAATGGAGTGATAAGGCTTTAGATGGTTTTGAATTTTATTTCAAAATAAAGTTTCATTTTGTTTAATATTTGAAAGGAGTAATAAGGTTAATTGAGTTCTCATGTTTTGTATGGTGAAAATAATTTGTGAGGAAATTATTGATTAAAATTGTGAGAAGGTTTTTCCTACCTAACCCTTAAAATTGGCAAAGAGAGTAATTGTGATTGAGACAAGTTTTTAAGGGCAATTATTCATAAAAAAAAAAGGTATGGACACATATTCCTTGTGAGTGATTGTTGGATTTTGTGAATGCTAATTTGGAGTGAAAATGGTTGCTTGATAAGCATTGTTGAGTTTGATTGTTAAAGGTTTTTCTGAGTGAAAGTTGATGATAAAAACATTGTTTGATAAGTATTGTTGGAAATATTGAAGTAAAGCTTTCATATGCTTGAACTAGGGTTTGTGCAAGATCATGAGTATCATTGTTATGTGAAGTTGATAACTATCATGAAGTAGGGTTTGAGCAAGATCATGAGTATCATTGTTATGTACGATTGTTTGATAAGCATTGTTGGAAATAATTAAGTGAGTGTTTATATGCTTGGACTAGGGTTTGTAAGCACAAAGTGTTTCATTGAGTGATTTATTGAGTGAAGTTGTATAAGCCTAGTCAAGTGGAAGTGTTGAAGTGATTGTTCAAATTCTATGAAACAAATTGTCATATATTTTGAATTGATTTGAGAAAGAGATTCAACATTATTTTGAGTGTGAAGCATATTGAGTCTCTAATAATTCTCTATATATTTTTGTGATATTGAACTAGATTATGTATGAAACTTGTTGATGTGATTGAAGAGGATTGAGTTGTGTTAAGTAAGATTTTGTGGAAGCTTACAATGCGTATTTCAGGTAAGTCTTGGTGAAGACTTATTGAGCAGAGTGGAAAAGTTCTAGTGAGGACTTTTTGAGTAGATTTGAGGTAAGTCTTGGTGAAGACTTGTTGAGCAGATTGGATAAGTTCAAGAGAGAACTTGTGGAAAAATGAGTCTGAGATTTTGTGGAATATTACAAGGTAGAGTTAAGATAAGTATTTGAGAAGACTTGAGTGCAGATTTGATTGATTGATTTGTTCAAACATTGGGTTAAGGTTTGGGGTAGATCTAGTAGAGTTCATTTGTGATTGTGTCAAGCTTTGTGTTAAGGCTTGACGATGGATATCGAGAAGATTTTTGCTAGATCAAAGGACTATTTTTATTGTATATCAAAGATAGAGATTGAGCAGATTTGTGCTAGATTGAAGGACTATGTTTAGTGCAGATCAGAGATAAATATTGAGTAGATTTGTGCTAGACCAAAGGACTGTGTTTAGTACAAATTAGAGATAGATATTGAGAAGATTTGTGCTAGATCGAAGGACTGTGTTTAGTACAAATCAGATACAGATATTGAGCATATTTGTGCTAGATCGAAGGACTATGTTTAGTACAGATTAGAGATAGATATTGAGCAAATTTGTGCTAGACTAAAGGACTATGTTTAGTAAAAAATTGAGACAAATTTGAGAGCAAGCTTTTGAGGTGATAGAGTATAGAGGACAACAGTATCTAGTCGATAGAGGTCCATTAGCCAGGGTAGTGAAGACAAGTCTTCTATGTGAGGGCAAGAGTCTTTAGTGGATAGAGATCCATAAGCCAATGCAGTGGAGGCAACAGTTCTTCTAGAATATCACCAACCAGAGCAAAGGAGAAGGAGTTCTCCTATGGATAGAGATCCACAAACTTGATTAGGGGATTGGTGTCTCCTTTGGATATATGTATATAAATATTTTAATATGAAAAGGATTCCCAAGAGATTTTTTTGAGAAAATTTTAGTGAAATATTTTCTTCGTAGAGTATCCCACATTGGGTGAACCACGTTAAATTGGTGTCTCTATTGTGTGTGGTGATTTATGCATTGCTTTGATTTCTGCTATTGATACATTGTATAATATTGATTAGGAAATAAAAGTAAAATGTGGTCTTATATTGTTCACCCCCGTATCAGTATAAGCTTGTGTTCTTCAATTGGTATCATAACGGGTTCCTTCGGAAGAGTTTAATAGCTTGAAGGAAAATCTTACAAGAAAACAGATGGATTCTCATAGTGGATCCTCAAGAATTTAGCACCATTGTTCAATGGGAATAATTATACACTATGGAGCACAAGGATGTAGTTTCTGTTGGAAATTTGAGGTATTTTATGTTGTCATTGATGTCACATGGATCATTGATGTCACAAGGATCACATTGAGTTTTGGTGGTAAAATATTATTTTGGAAAGCATGGATATATACAGGGTTTTTGTGAAAACCAAGGCAGGCAAAATAAAATATTTTATTTAAAACCATGGATGGCAGATTTGAAATGGGATTTTCTTAAAACCCAGGTTGGATTTTTGTTTAATCCAAAAAGGTGCCCCGGTGAAGGAGATATTTAATTTTAAATATTTAAGTTTAAATTTTAAATTATTTAAATTTAAATTTAAAATTAAAATTAAATTCAATATTTTATTATCGTCGATGTCCAAAAGTATGAAGATTTGATTATAATCTACCGATGTTTTTTTAAGCACTATAATGTGCATATATAATGGTTTAAAACATTGCCTATTGAGAATATGCCAAGGTGGAAATAATCGAAGAGTTTTTGTCCATGGAGGAAGCAAAAATGCAGACAAATAAAATAAATCATTTTCAAGGGTTAAAGGAAATCAAGGATGTCTGGACTTGACGTCACATTGGACAGCACAGCGCAGTTGGCAAGAGATAACTTTGGCATAGAGGAGGTCTACGTTTCGAATCCCGCAGGGGCAAAAGTTTTGGTGGAAAATGTTTTTCGTTTTAAGAGTATCGAGCATAGTTGATAAGGCAAGGTGTTGGGATTTATTCCCAATGTGGAATTGCACCCACGTGGTTAGCATCTCATGACACTAGCAAGGAGGAAAAAATTTTGACTCTAGCAGGTGTGAAGGTGCTTATTATTTTTGGCAAACGTTTTCAAAGGTTAGAGCCACGTTTTCGAAATTAAAGGTATTTATGAGAAGCACCTTGCATAGTTGATATTGTGAATGTTTTGGGTGTATGGAAAATAATTTTTTATAAGATAGGGAGTTATAAGGTTTGTAATTTTGCTATTAATTTTTAGGAGGAATAAGGGTTGTGATCCACTTTTAGAAATATATCATATTATTTATCGTTGGAAAGCTTTTTTCGAGGAATATTTGATTAAATTTCTCAGAGGGAGAAATAAGGTGTATGTAAAGAGATATTTACGTTTTTGTAAAGGGGTTCAAAATTGAAGGTTGTTTTGTTCTTTTTCAAAGTTTGTTGAGTGTGGCAGGTTTCCAAAAGGGGTTTCTTCACTTCATAAAAGGTATATGCACATTCTCCTATTGATTGATTATGGTGGTTGATTTCTGAAATATCATTAGAGATAAAATGATTGATTGTGGTGTCCTTTTCGAAAGTGGATAGTTGAATGCTTCAAGGTTTTATGAATTGTGTGTTATGATTAAAACTTGTTTTATAAGCATTGTTGTTGAAGCACATTGCTTATGCAAAGAAATTGAAAAGGACATGAGTATCATTGTTGTGTTTGATTTATGATTGAGCATTTTTGAAAACATTTTGAGTTGGTTGATACATGCTTGTACTAGGATTTGTGAGAAAGGATGGATCCTTGAGGTGATTGGTTGAGTCGATTTGATTGAGCCTAGTCAAGTGATGTGTGAAGTGGTTGTTCAAGTTCCTAGAAACAAACAATTCTATATTATGATTTGAGTTGAGATTGGAATTTGAGTATAGAACATATTGAGTCTCTAACAATTCTCTTTATGATTCTATGATATTTATTTGAGTTGATATTGGGATTTAAGTATAGAACATATTGAGTCTATAACAATTCTCTTTATGCTTCTATGAGACTGATTTGAGTTGAGATCATTGTGGATCATTGTTATCATCCATTATAGAGTGCATTGCCATTCATTTTTGAGTTCATATTTAAGCCTTGCCTTCATATATTTGTGGATGATATTTGAGTGCTACTTGTGTATGATTGATTGAGCCTTGAGAAAACCTTTGGAGCATATTTGAGCAAGTTCTTGGTGAGCTTGCTAGAGCAGTTTTGTACAAGTTCTTAGTGAGCTTGTTGGGCAGATTTGGACAAGTTCTTAGTGAACTTGTTGGGCAATTTTGGACAAGTTCTTAGTGAAATTTTTGAGCAGATTTGGACAAGTTCTTAGTGAGCTTGTTGGGTAGTTTTGGACAAGTTTTGTGTGAGCTTGTTGATCATATTTAGACAAGTTATGTGTGAGATTTTTGAGCATTTTTAGACAAGTTCTATGTGAGATTTTTGAACAGATTTAGACAAGTTCTGTGTGAGCTTGTTGAGCAGATTTGGACAAGTTCTGTGTGAGCTTTTTGAGCATATTTGGACAAGTTCTGTGTGAGTTTGTTGAGAATATTTGGACAAGTTCTGTGTGAGCTTGTTCAACAAATTTGGACAAGTTCTATGTGAGCTTGTTGAGCAGATTTGGACAAGTTTTGTGTGAGCTTGTTGAGCATATTTGTGCAAGTTCTTGGTGAGCTTGCTAAAGCAGATCAATGTGTTGCCTATCTGAGTAGATCAGTGGATTGCTTACCTAAGTAGATTAGTGTATTGCCTAGCTTTGAGCAGATCAAAGTAATCATTGTATTGGATAAGGATACTTATTTATGTTTAAAATATTATAAGGATATTATCTTGTGGAGTACCCCACATTGGGGGAACCATGTTAAATCTTGTGTCTCAATTGTGTATGGTGACTTGTGCTCTTGCTTACTATTGCTATATGAGTTATTAATGCACACTGCTATGTTTGGTTATTGCAATTAAAGACATTAATTTATATTGGTTTGGAAAGAAATTAAAAGGTGGGCGCTATACTATTCACCCCCCCATCAGTATAAGCTTATGTTCTTTAGTTTCATCTAATGACACTTGGAAATGAAGTATGGGAAGCAGTTGAAAATGGATACACACCACAAACTACTCCATCTAAAGATAAATATGGTAAAATTCTACATCATTATAACTTAAGAGCAATGAATGCAATTCAAAAGGGCTTGTGTGAAACAGAGTTTATAAAGATTATGCATTGCAAATCAGAAAAGGAAATTTGGGATAAGTTGCAAGGCATATGTGAAGGAGATAAAAAGGTCAAAAGGTCCAAGTTGCAAAACTTTAAAAGAGCATTTGAAGATATAAAAATGAAGGATGAGGAAAACATTTTTGCATATCTACTTCGTATGGATGAAGTTGTTAGCTCCATGTAAGAACTTGGGATTGAAGTTTCAAAACCTGGTGTGTGTGATAATATTCTAAGGTCACTTTCAAAAAGGTTTAGTGAAAATATTTTAGCTATAGAAGAGTCAAAATATATTGATATTTTGATAAGAGCTGAATTACATGGCATTCTCACAACATTTGAGATAAGAACATAAGACAAGAAACTATCCCATATTGGATGGAATCAATGTAGCTTGT